>WEKX01015116.1:313976-324841 GCA_013390025.1 Pitta sordida | reverse complement strand
TTTTTTTGACACTTTGGAATCAAAAGACATTGCAGCCAGAGCACAAATAGCTTCTCCCCCTCTCCTAGCAGAGTACTGATGAGATTCGCCCCCCCTCCCTCCTTCCAGAGAGGTCCAGAGAGAGCCTAACCCCGGCGAGCTGGAGCTGTCAGTACTTTTAGCTGGATGCTGCAGCAAGGCGTGTGCGTGTGTTTGGAGTGTGCTCGGCGGGGAGGAGGAGTGAGGGGAGGAAGGAGAGGGAAGGCAAATTAGGAGGAGAAAGTGCCGATGGCTGGGGGAAGTGCGAGGCGGGGGTGCTGCTCCTGCTGACCCTTTTCTTTCCCCCCCTCCTGCTCTCTCTGCTGCCGGCCGCTGCCTCCCCCCCAGACCATTTTAAATTCCATGCACAAGTACCAGCCCCGGTTCCACATCGTCCGAGCCAACGATATCCTCAAGCTTCCCTACAGCACGTTCAGGACCTACGTTTTCCCGGAGACTGAATTCATCGCAGTGACCGCATACCAGAATGATAAGGTAAGGAGATTAAGAGAGGATTTGTTTTACGTGTTTTGGCTTTAAAGCGAACTTTTACTCCACATTGTTCCCTTAAAAATCACGAAGCCCATCCCGTTCTTCTCTCTCTCCCTCCTCATCTTTCTCCCCCAAAATCTCCTTGATCCAACTTCGGGAAGGCGCCGAGGGAGGGGGTCGGGCACTCTCTTAATACCGACCTCGGGGAAGGCAATTAAAAGCGGGGACTGGGAGCGTGTGGGGAGAGTGTTTAGGGGTTTTTTACCATTTTCTTTTCCCGGTATCTCTCCCCAGTTTGGGGAAAGGGAGAGGGTGGGGATCGCTGGTCTCAGTGTGGATTTAATCTAAGACGCATCAGGAAAAAAATAATAAAGACTCGGCTCCGTGTGTCGAAAGACAAGGGGGGAGAGCAGCAGGGCTAAGATTTTGTAATTCTTCCTGGCCTTTGTGCTGTTTTAGCTCCTTTAACAGCAATTGGCAATAAGGCTGGAGCACACGTCTGGTTCCTATTATTATTATATTATGATGGGGTTTTTTGCATCCTGCAGTGTTTTATTATTTTTTGTGGTGCAGAAATATGCTCTGATCAGAGAGGGGTATCTCGCTTAAATTTAGCTGGAAGGTCTGAAGGAGCCCGTGTGAGAAAGTTTTGCAGCACTGCAGACGCTGCCTTTCCATTTCTGCTGGTTTATTGTCCCTTGCGACGAAGGTGGTATCTTTGGGAGAGTGGCAAATGGCGAATTTACGATAATTAAGTCAAGTGGAAGGAAGAGAAGGAGCCAAAAAAGTGGGTTTTGATTTTTTTTTTGTCTATAAATTATAACTTTGTATTCGTGTGCGTAAAGTGTCGAGGGTCTGGATGCGCAGCACCCGCTCGCTGTAGCTTCCTTGTGTCTCTTTCTGCCCCTCACATCTTTCACCATTAAAAATCCAGGGGTGAGGAGGAAGGGTCTGCACCCTTCTGCCCTCGGTTTCCAAAAAGCCACTTGTCCCTCGGGGCTCAGGCTATTTTCCTCTCTTTCTGCGGCCGGGCGCTTGCAAGGAAACTGAAAGAAAATGAGTGTACAGAGAGCAGACTTTGCTTTGGGACTTATCAGCAGGGCTGCTCGCCCCGGTCTATCAGCTGGGGCCGGCTTGGTTGAAGGACAGAAAAGAGCATATTTGTGTGATTGCCATGAAATCGCTTGGGTAGTGGCGTGCGGGAGCGGCAGGGAGCGCTCGGCTCGGCGCCGGGGGAGCAGAGGGCACGGCCGGGAGCACCTGGATTAAAAGTCCCGCTGATTTTAGCAATGGGTTTTCCTGCTCTCTCCTGATCCCGCGTGTGCGCCGGGGGTGGGGGTGACTCGGGAGCCGGGGCCGGTCTTGCCAGCGTTTGGACGCAGGCGGGGTTTCCTTTTCGGGGTCCTCCTCTGCTCCCAAATCGCGGGTTGCTGCGTTTCCAGCCCGCTCCAAGACCGGGAACAGAGAGACGAGGAGGCGGCATCCCTGTTGCCACTGCCTGCATCCCGTTACAGCGAGGGGAGCCCTCAGCCAGGCTTGGGACTTGTAGGATGCCCGGCACCCCCCTTCCCTCCAAACAGCCATTCCCTGCAATAACCCGAATTCCGAGGAAATTCAAACCTAAAAACTCTCCTCCCCCCGCAAATGAACTGGCTCCTGGCACCCCCAGCTCCCCAACACACACACACATGCAGAGCATAATGCGATTATATAAAGTATTTTATTATAGCGAGGGGGTGGGTATGATTCCTTTGCGGTTTAATTATGGCATTTAAAGAGTTTTAAGCACAGGCATAACTTGCATGGATCGCATTGCATGGCTCAATTAATTCCAATGCGGTGGCAGCAACACGGGGCTCTTTCATTGCCACCACAGCTCGGGTCACTGGCCAGCCCGGCGGGGGACTGGGGGCGAGCTGTCTCCAGCCAACTCGTGAAAACACGGAGATTCACCCCCAAAAATGGGGACCTTTGCCCCATGCCCTGTTCTGTGATCCCACGGGATCCTGCCAGCGCTGGGAGGACTGAGAAGAGGGTGTTTTGCTGTTATCTTTTAATACAAAAATCTCCTTATTCTGCCTCAACTCCCTGCCTAATTTTTTTTTCTTCCCATCCTACAGATCACTCAATTAAAAATTGACAACAACCCCTTTGCCAAAGGTTTTCGGGACACCGGGAATGGAAGGAGGGAAAAAAGGTGAGTCTGGCTAGATTATGTACAAGCGGCTCATTTAGTTTTCATGTGTAAAGCTCAGAACATGAGCAGAGGTCAAAATCACCTCCCCTTGCCTCCAAACCACACTTCGTCCCGCCAAAAGCCATAAGGACCTTGGCATTAGTAACGCCAAAGGGATTGCATGGGAATTCTTTCCTGCTTTCCACACTTACTTTTCACATCGCAGGGGATGACTGGCCAAAGGGGATGCACTACATTAAGCAAATATCACCGGAGAAAGAAGTTTCCCTCAAAAATCCGAGAGGAACCATTGCAGTGTAGTTTGTATCTGGGACTGGAGAGATGAGCACTGGCTGAATCTCCTCTGGCAATTTTTTAGGGACTGTATTGAAGAGGTTAAAATGGGAAAGAGAAACATACAAATAAACTGTGTGGAGAAAAGTATCTCGTGAATATGGAATTAATCAATAATAGATCCTTTTTTTCCAAAAGCAGCGGGACACAGTTTGTGCCCTGTGTAGATGGACAGAAGTCATTAGAACAGGACTCAAGATTTTTATTTTTAATATAAGAAGAAAATATAAGGAAAAAATAGAGAAAAGAACATATTTTTCCCCTTTGATGGGGAATGTCTGTTTTGTTTCGTTACAGCAGACAGGATATTTTAGCCATTTGCACTGAGGTTTAGATAATGAAAAGATCTGTCCCTATTTTTTTTTTTTTTAAAAGGGGGGGGTTGAGAATATGATGTAAAACAAGAAGCCTTTCTCCCTGCCCAGCACTGAGCCCAGCACACACACACAAACACGCACACGCCAGCTCCTCTTGTCTGCCAGTGTGAAAATAAAGCCAACGCTGGAGCCACAGGACGGAAATGATTTCTAATTTCTTTCTAAATATAAATAGATTTTTTACTCCGGGTTAATTGTTGGTGAAAAGATTACATAAAGTGCCTAACAAAATAACCACTTCCTAGCAATCTTAGCAACCATTAAGATGGCTCATATCTCTGGAACATCCTCGCCTTTTAAAAGCTAATCTCTAGGGAATGCTTCCCTCTCCCCTCCACCCCTTGTCTTTAATATCTGCCCTCGCTGAAGAGCTGCTCAGGGCTTCCAAGAAATCTCCTCTCATTAGCAGTCGAGCTCTGCCTGCCAGAAACGTGCTCTCCTCCTGAGGGGACCATGGCCTTTAATTCCCCTGTCCCACTCGTACCCAAATAGGACCTCAAGAAGGGGCTGGGGAAGGAGGGGGGCTCTGGGGGTGCTGGGGTCCGCTCGCCCAGCGGGTTCGTGTGCCCGCAGGAAGCAGCTGACCCTGCAGTCCATGCGAGTGTATGAGGAGAGGCAGAAGAAGGAGAATCCCACCTCCGATGAGTCGTCCAACGAGCAGACAGCCTTCAAGTGCTTTGCCCAGTCCTCCTGTCCTGCCGTGCCCACTGTCGGCACCTCCAGCCTCAAAGGTGAGAGCTGTGGTCCCTGGACCCGCCCTGCCCTGGAGATGCTGGGTGCTTGCTCTGTGGGGTGACACATCCTGGCCTCTACCACTGCCCTCTGGCACTGGCCTGTCTTCCTTCCTTCTTTCCTCTTCCCTTCTTTTTTCATCTGTTCCCTCACTTTGCTCTCGTCTCACTTCTTTATCTTCTTTGTATCTATTTTTTCCTTCTTTCCTTCTTTCCTTCCTCACTCTTCTTCTTGCTTTGTTTCTTTTACTCTTTCCCTCTCCCTGCTTTTCCTCCCTCATTCTCTCTCTCTGCTCTCTTCACTCTTTTCTCCCTCTGCCCCCCGGCCTCCCTCTCCCCTTGCTGCACATTCATCCCTCCCCTTGGTTCAGAAAGGAGCCAGCTCCGAGTCAAGGGAGCAAAGACAGACCACGGGGCAAAAGTTCAAAACTGGAGTCACTTCATTAATATTCCTCTCTGAATCTGTTATTAGAGGAAGGATCTTTCCCCTGGATACAGTCCCGAACTTTGTTATAGAAAAGTCACCCTGGGTTTCTCTCCGTGCGGGGTTGGGAGCTGTCTGCAGCTCCCTCACATGTATTAATCCACCCAGGGGCGGGGGGTGCAGGGGGAGGAGGAAACAACCTCTTTTTTGTAGTTGCTTTACTCGTTTTTTTAAAGGCTTGCCGTCCTGAGGGGAGGGGAGCTGGGAGGGGACCCGAAAAGCAAACCAGAGCTTCGCACCTGGGGCGCTGAAATTAGGAGATGAAGTGCACAGGAATCCAGTGGAGCCGTGCCTGCGTTTAGGGAGGGGGAGAAAGAGGGTCCAGGGGGTGATGAAGGCGAGTGGTGGGGGGGTGTCTCTCTGTGTGTTTTCGGAGTTCGCTCATTGAAAGGGATGAAAACTTTGGAAAGCTTCGTAGGAGACACATCCCCAAGGTCTTTCAGGCCTGCCAGGAGGCCGCTGCTGTCCCGCTGCCCTCGCTGCGGTCGGNTAAAAATCGGGCTTGGCTTGGACGGGGCGAGCGGTAGGAGCCGGGGGCTGTATTTATTTATATTGTAATAAAAGCATTTCTATACAAACCTCTGGCCGGCCAGGAAGCTCTCTGCCCCCTCTCCCAGCCCGATGGGGATTTCGGGATGTGCACTGCCAGATCCCAACCCCGAGCCCCCTTTGTCTTGCAGATCTCTGCCCCAGCGAGGGAGACAGCGATGCAGACAGCAAAGACGATCCCTTGCTAGAAGGCAATGAGTCGGGCAAAATCAGCACGACCACCGCCACCACCCCAGCGCCGGCCACCTCCGCTGCCACCGCGGGGGACGACCCCCGGGAGAAGGGGGGCAGCCCCTCCAAAAGTCACTTCTTCCCCGGGGACTCGGCGGGGAGTCGGAGCCGAGAGAGGACTGAGAAAGCCCCTCCGGACTCCCGGCACAGCCCGGCTACTATCTCTTCCAGCACCCGGGGGGGAAGCCTGAGCGGCGAGGAACTGAAAAGCCCCCTCAGGGATGGCCCTAAAGTAGATGAGAACCGGCTGCTGGGGAAAGAGCCTTTCGCCCCCCTGACAGTCCAGACCGACAGCACGGCCCACCTGAGCCAGGGACACTTGCAGAACCTCGGCTTCCCCCCTGCCCTGGCCGGCCAGCAGTTCTTCAACCCGCTGGGGAACGGGCACCCGCTGCTGCTGCACCCCGGGCAGTTCGCCATGGGGGGAGCCTTCTCCGGCATGGCCGCGGGGATGGGGCCCCTCCTCGCCACCGTCTCTGGTGCATCCGCTGGGGTCTCTGGACTGGACAACACGGTCATGGCCACGGCGGCGGCCCAGGGACTCTCGGGAGCATCCGCGGCTGCTTTGCCTTTCCATCTGCAGCAGCACGTCCTGGCTTCACAGGTAGTGCATCCTCCCTCCCGCCCCTCCCGGAGCAGGGGGGCTCCTGCACGGGGAGAAAAGAGGGACAGTGGTCACCTCCTTTAACTTCCCTACTTCTCAACAGGGGCAGACACAGGGGTTGGGGGGAAAGTTGGAGAAGGGAAATCTCCGGGAGGGTAGTGGGTGGCCCCGTCTCGATCTCCCGGAACATCCCCACCCTCCCTGCTGTCGGCCAGTTCCCGTGCTCCCTGTGACACTGTGCCGGGGCCAGGTCTCTGCCCCTCCTGGCTGCCGCCGGGGCAGGACCGGGGCGTGTGGGGCGCGTCGGAGCCTGCGGAGCGGAGCCGCCGTCGGGGGGGATGTGCCCAGGGCTGCCCTGCGGAGCGCGGAGGGGGGTGGCTGTACCTGTGGGTACAGGGCCCTTGCCCCAGAGAAAGAATCTCGCGGTGAGGAGCAGAGTGGGGAGAGATGCCACGGCCATTTCTCCTCCCTTGTGCCCGGCCCCCCACAGCGGGAGTGGGCCCGGCGGGGTGGGAGCCTTGCAGAGTAGAGCAGAGGAAGGGTCTGCCCGTGTGTTCCTGGCCTCGGCACTGGGAGGACGGGTGTCTGTCCCCTCCCGTGAGCTGCTGTCCGCTCCCCCACCAGCGGGTGCCTGGGCGGGTTCTGGGTGGGGGTGCCGTGAAGCATCTCCGCGGGTGGGTGTGCAGGCCGGTAACCCTTTCCTTTCTCTCTCTTCGCCCCCCGCAGGGCCTGGCCATGTCTCCCTTCGGAAGCCTCTTCCCCTCCCCCTACACCTACATGGCAGCGGCGGCCGCCGCCTCCAGCGCCGCCTCCAGCTCGGTGCACCGGCACCCGTTCCTCAGCGCCGTGCGGCCGCGGCTCCGCTACAGCCCGTACCCGCTGCCCGTGCCCCNCCGCCGGCTCCGGCGAGGGCAAGGCGGGGGGGCTGAGCGCCAGCCCCGGCTCCGTGCCCCTGGACTCCGCCTCGGACCTCACCAGCCGCTCCTCCACCCTCTCCTCCGGCTCCGTGTCCCTCTCCCCCAAACTGGGCGCGGACAAGGAGGCGGCCACCAGCGAACTGCAGAACATCCAGCGCCTGGTCAGTGGGCTCGACCCCAAGCAGGACAGATCCCGCAGCGGCTCCCCGTAACCCCCCCGGCCTCCGGGAGCTCATTTCAAATCAGTCTCGCAGTGCACTTTGTTTGAAAGAAACCACATCCTCCACCCCGAGAGTGTTTTTTTACCCCCTCCTTAATTTTTTTTCTTCTTCCTGTGTCTCTCTCTCTTTTTTTTTTTTTTTTTTTTAAATACGAAATCCCGCGGTGATGAGTGCGCGGTTATCAAAGGTGGAGCAGAGGGGAGAGGGTCGGGGATGGGTGAGCGCAGCCGAGTTGGGAGCTCTGGGTCGGGGGTTGCTCGCAGGGAGCAGCCTGGCCGGGCCGAGGCACCGGTGGGGTTTGTGGCATCCTCCTTTCACTCTTTTTTTTTTTTTTTAAACCAGTGTAAAAAGAGAAACCAAAACACCCAGAAAAAAAAAAAGAAAAGAAAAAACACCTAAAAGAAAAAAAAAAATAAACCAAAAAAATCAAACAGACTTACGAATAAAAATTAAGAGAAGTGATTTTTTTTCTTTCCGAAAGAAAAGTGTGTAACTCGCATATTGGTTCTTCAACAGTTGTTTCTTGGGTGGGTTGTTAACGACAACCCCCTTCGTCAATATTAAGGGAAGCTGTGTGTTTAAAATATTATTGTGATGTCTGAGAGCCCATCGGTGGCTATTTTTTGCATGTTCCATAGTAGTCTGCCTTTTTTTTTTTTTTTCCTTGGGGGGCTGTGTGTATTTTTTTATTTCAGTGGGGTTTTGTTGTTTATTTTAAATGCTCGTTTCAAATCCCAGGGAAAAATTATTATTAATAATAATAAAAACAAAAAATAAGATTTTCATCCCTCTCCCTTGAACATCCTCCTTGTAGCAACAAAAATAAGAAGTGTAGTTGGAAAGAAAAAAAAAGTGAATTTATTTTATCTAAAAACTTCTGTAGCTAGACTGTAGGTTTATCACAGCTTTCCCTCTTTAATTGTATATGCAATAACAAGGTTTAAACATACTGAGAAGAAGAAAAGAGCGGACATTATTATTAAAACAAAGTATTTATGTAATTATTTGATAACTCTTGTAAATACGTGGAATATGAATACTCGAAATTAAACTTTAATTTATTGACACTGTACATATCTCTGTAAATACGACTTCAGCCGTCTTCTTTTGTTTTTTTCCCCTTCTGTTTTTATTTTTAGTCGTTTTCATTTCAAGTTCGTAATTCCTTTAAACATACACCCCGACCCAGAGGAGAAATTCCCCCGTTTCTGAGGGCTCACTTTTTAAATCGGAGCTCAGCCCAGAAAAACCTGACCTCGTCCTTTTGGAAAGGAGCCTAATGCAAAAGGCAAAGCAGTAAGAAACTAACTTAACCAAAGACCTAAAAAAAAAAAAAATTAAAAGTGAGAAAAAGGAAAAGCAACGTGCCATGGTAGCATTTAACCCTCAATTTTTTTCAGCGTTCAAAGCGCTACTTGCCGTATAAAATGTCAACAACAACAAAATAATACACGTTAATACACGACAACAGGCTTCTCCTGTGGCTTGAGAGAAAAAAAAAAAGGTGAAGATTCTAAGATTTTCTTTGCTTTGTGTTATCTTTCCCTGTTTCCTCGGTGTGTCAGAAAACAACCCCGCGATGGAGTTTTACTACTGTGCTTATTGTTGTCTTTGTTTGAGTGAGTGCATATTTTCTTGGGTTGAAAGTCAGGTGCTCAGAGCTGGTTCAAAGAAAAAAAAAATGAAGGTATATTTTGTGTTATATAAATGTTGAGAAGTTCTTGCTAATTTTTTTTTTCTGTATTTTCCCCCCTCCCCCCCTTTTAAAAGTCACTGAAGTTTCAATAAATTTTTATTGAAATGTCTTGGGCGTACTGTGAAATGCCTTCACCCCCAAACCCTCCCCAAAGTGCCCGGGAGGATGGAGGGGTTGAAAGATATATATCCTTCTCCTATCCCCACCCCCCTTCCCCTTCCCAATATTAAGATATTTCTCCTGGAAGGAGCTAGTACGAACCAGTCGGGATGGTGTCGTTTGAATTGTTGAGGGGGGGAAGGACGAGTTTTAAGCAAGCTGCTTAATGTACCTTTTCCGTCTTTATCCCTCTCGCTTTTAAAGTCGATCCAGAGGCTACTAAAGTCACCTCTTTTAATGGAACAATATTAAGTGGCATTTGAAAAGTTAATGAGAAAGGCTCAGCTATGCTTTTATCTGTCATAAATTAATAACGCAAAAGTGAAGAAATAGAGAATAGATCGGTTAAATTTTAATGCAGAGCCCTTCTTCAAAGTTTCCAGGTAAAGTGCTCAGGAGTTGATGGTGTTGCTGGGCTCGTTTGCTCTCCTGTCCCGGCAGAGAATTTGGCTTTTCCAGTTAGTTACCCCCTTGGAAAGGCATTATTTTTTAATTTCTTTATTCCTCCCCCCCCTCCCCCCCACCATTGGAATCGCTCCTTCTCTCCTTTGGGCTCCCGATATGCTGAGATTAAGCTGGAAAACGGCTGAAACGGGGACAGACATCCAGGCTGCTCTGGACCAGTGGCCTGGGAGGTCACTGAGAGGAGAACTAAGGAGAACTGGCAGCCCCTGCCTGTACCTTTGCCAGCCCATGAGCACATCATTTAGCAGAACATATATATTTCTTGTTAATGAGATTTTTTTCTCCCCCCATCCCTTCAACAGTTAGTGGCCCGTATATTGGAAAGTGATTCATCCTCCGCCAGTAATAAATATTATAAGGATGTACTTCCAGCCTGTATCCTGTTTTATGCTCTGCCTGCCCCTCGGCCCGCGGCCCCCGGCTCCTGCGCCGGCGAGATAAAAGCAGGTCCAGTAGGTGAAAGTGGTGATAAAGCTTCCCCCCCCCACCGCCCCGCCCCGATTTTTTAATTAAAAAATCCCATCAAATTGTCCAGGCTCCCTTCATGGGGGAATAGGACCCTTTTCAACTTAGGGGTGGGGGTGTATTTTAAACCTACGGCGCTCGCAGCTGGGGAAAGGTTTGGGATGAGCGGGGTATTTTTCTCCCCCTCTTCCCCCAACCTTCGCCGGCTGCTGGAAATGTCACTTGAGCTGATGCTCCTCTGAGCTGGCCTGGGCGAGGAGGGAGCTTTTAGGGATAGAGGTGGCGTCGGGTCTGGCAAAAGAAATGAAAAAAAAAAAGACACGAGAAGAAGGAGGCAGCGGCGGCAGCAGCAACAGCCAGCCCGAAGGCTGCAGCCCCGCCAGCCGGTTTCCACAAGGATCCTCCACACGGGTGGGAGCTGGAGCCTCCCCGGGAGGGGGGACCTGGCCCTTGGGGGAGCAGGGGGTGAGGCAGAGCTCTGCCAGCCACTGCGGGCCGTGTAACCAGCCCTGCTACAGCCTTCACTTTCTCCTCTGCTCCCAGCTCCGGCCGCAGGGGCAGCGCGGAACCACCTTTCCATGACAGATTCCCGCAGCCCCTTTGCTCTCACCTATGTGGCTTCAGCAATTATGGGGGTCCTTTATTTTTTCCCTTATCACAGCTGCTAGTCCCCCAAATCGCTTTTAGAAGGGAAGAGCAGTAACGGGCCGTGCGTGTGTGTAAATTTCTTAGCTGGCGAGGAAATTCTCTGTTAATATTCAGAGGAAAGCAGCACACACACATACATCCCCCCCTTCCTCCCTCCCCCTCTCGCTTTCCTGCCGGTCCAGGAGCGCGGTAGCCGCTCCACAGGCCAGGCGGGCACCAGCAGCCCCGGGGCTCCACAAAACTTCACGATTTATTCTTTTTAAGGCTGAGGGTGCAGC
>WEKX01015116.1:296055-313418 GCA_013390025.1 Pitta sordida | reverse complement strand
CCCCCCTTTCCACGGGCCTAGCGCTGACCTCCCCCTCCCCGTGCCCTTGCAAGAAATCCGTGTACCGCAGGTGTAACTCTGACTTGCAAATGGCTTTATCTGCTGTGTATCTTATTTGTATATAGTAACGTTAATGAGTAACTCTTGTGGCGCTTGTGGATGGAGGTAAACAGCGAACAATCTCTCTGGATTATCCTGTCTATTACTCACCTGGCGCCTGTCTTGATATCCTCAATGGTTTTATGGCTGATGCAGGANGGACGCCCTTTTTTTTTTTTTTCTCCTGGGTTTTTTTGGTGTTTTTTTTTTCCAAACCCCTCTTTCATGTCCCGGCTCGGAGGGCTCCCGTGGCGGCCGGGCCCCCTCCCCGCACACAACCGGCGTGCGGGCCCGGAGTGCGCCAGGCCTCGCAGATCAAAGGGACTTCTCCGGCCTCCGCACAAGGGAGGGGAAAAAAAGAGAAAAAAAAAAAAGTTGATTTCTTTAACGATTGTTCGTAAAAGTCTTGGAAGCAGGGACCATCCCGCCTCCTCCCTCGCCTCGGGCTGCAGGATTGCACAGGGAAATGATTTTGGGAAGGCAGAAAAAAAGGGCTTGGGAGAGAAAAAGGAAAAATAATTAAAAATACAGAGGAGTTGCTTGAAATTTAGCAGCCGTGTGTCTGCAGGAACGCACAGACTGTCCCGGGTGGGAGTTCGAGCCGCAGCCTCAGGTGGACCCAGGGGTCTGGGCCACGCTGGGACGTGCTCCCCCCAAAACGAGGCGATCCCCAACCCCATTAGTGTGCCCGTGTGTGTGGGGGGGGTGCAGGCAAAGCGCACACCCCCAGTTTCTGCAGGTCTTGCAGGGAAACCCGGGCGAGGAGCGCTGCACACCAGTGACCGGAGCGCGGTGCCCTGCCCAGACGGACAGACGGAGCGATGGATGGACGAACGATCGGGTTGTTTGCTGTCTCGGGAGGGTGAATGGTCTGATGTGGCGATTGCCTGGAGGCGCTGGCGCTTGGCACGGCGGAGGCGAGCAGCAGCCGTGGCACGGTGTGGAGACCGCCCCACTGCCCCCCCCGGTCCCTGTCACCCCCCGGCCCGGGGGGACAGCCGGCCGGGCGGATCCTTGCTGGAGGCGCCGGGACGGCGGGGTTGGGATCAGTTTATGGGGGAAACGGAGCGGGGAAAAAATCTCCCTCCTTCGGCACCTAGAGCCGCGCCTTGCGGATGGAGAAACCTCCGTCCACGGGGGCACGGCGGCACCTCCGAGCCTTCACCCGCTTACGCCCGGTACAGGCACACACCGGGACAGCAAACAGACACACACCGGGACATTGCAGCCCGTGGAGCCCGGGGCTCGAGTCACATTATCACCCTGACCCGCCGACCTCTCCTGCAGCCCGCCCTGCATCCATCTCCTTCTGCACCTAAAGCCTTTTGGCTGCTTGTGGGAGAAAAGGACAGCGGCTCCCAGGGAACCAGCTCCGGCGGGTGATGCCTGGGGTTGGTTTGGGGGTTTTGCTGTTGCCGTTTTTGTTTTGGTTTTTTTTTCCCGCCAGACCCAAACTTCCCACGTGCTTCTCCCCAAACCCCACATTATTAGAGAATAATGAAGGCGTGTAAAAACACAGCGAAGCGACGACCTTTAGCTTGAAGTGTCCGTTCAAGGTGCAATTGGAGCTCCTGGCCTCACCTTCGCGCCCCAGTGCCAACAGGGGGATCAGTTTATGGGGGAAACGGAGCGAGGCCGGGCCGGGACTCCGAGGTTTCTGCGGGACTCTGGTCCTGAGCTTTTCTCATCTGTCACCTCTCCTTCTTGCACACACAACTCGCAGACACGACCTTTGGGTTTACCTTTTTCTAATACTTAAAAAAAATTATTTGGTTATTCTGGATAAATACATTAATATTATTATTATATTTTAAACGCTCTCAGCCGAAAGAAATTTGGACCTCTAGTGCAGGTAACCACGGCCGTAATTCCTACTGAATTTCACCTTGGTCTCACTAAACTCGGCTTCATCTCATTCTCTCAAATAAAGACCTTCCTAGAGAAGGCATTGAAAAAATTGTCAAACCAACACCAAGCGGGTTGGGCTGTGCGAAGCCGAGCCGACCCCACGGACACCCCGACCCCCTCCCCTCCCGGGGCAGCCCCCTCCAGCCTCCGGCTTCTCTCCTTTCCGTGATCCTTTCAAGCTTTATTTCATTTCAAGCCGCCAAAGCGGCTCTGACAGAAGAGAATGATCAAGGAAATAAGCTCGACAGAAAAAAAAAAACCAGTGGTCCTTTTTTTCCCCCCGGACCTGCTCCTTCGAGGGAAGGTACGAGCGGCTTCAGGGAAAGGGGGAACTGGCCGACGATGAGGAGGGAGGTCCGGCTTGGGGCATCCCAGCGGCTGTACTGACGGGTCGGTGGAACGAGCAGGTTTTCTTGGGCAGGAGGACGCGGCAGGGAGGGAGCTGAAGGCATTTGCTCCAAGCTTTTGGGTGCAAGTCGTGGAGTCTCGTTTCTGGTCCCTCCGAATGAAAGGGGGTCCCCGCCGCCGCAGCCCCCCACCACCGCGGGAATGTGTCACCGCGACCTTCTGGCAGGATTATTTTCCTTCTGCCGTGAAACGTTTCCTAGGAGCGTTTATTTTTCATAGGTTTCTTGAAAATGTATTTTTCCCAGCTTTTCCTTGCTGTCCATCCGTGGCCTTCCCCGGTGGATTTTCGAAAGCGCTTTTTAACTCCTCCGTTCTCCCTCGGGAGCGCTATTTCAGCCGGTTTTCAGTTCTCCCGTCTCCAGTCTCAAAAAGCAAGCAGAAAAATACCCCGAACCTTAAATACAAATATAAACCAAGTCAGCAGGCTCCCCCTGCTCCGCTTGCTGGGGCGGGTGGGGGTAGAAGCTACCCTTAGGAAAAGTGAAAAGCTTGTTTTAATGGGCGGTCATTGCTAAATCTCACCTTAGGGCCAAAACGACTCGCGACCCATTGCCCTCCTTACGATGTATTTATTTGTCTCAGTGGCACCAGCCGTCAGTCATTAGTGGGGGGGTTAAACCGAGAGCCGCCCCACGGTGCTGATGGTGGTCTTGTGGCTTTTTGGTTTGTTTTAAATATGATTTCTCAACAGGAACCTGTCCAGAAGCGGAGGAATAACCTGTCCCGGGAGGGCTCCTCAGTGAAAAACCGGAGGAACACGAGTGGAAGCGCAGCGAGCGACGACCCCTCCGAAAATGGTTTTATTCTGAGCAAGCGGGATTTGGTTTGCACCCCGAAGGGTTCGCTCCCAGGAACAGCGGCGCACGGGCCAGCAGAAACGTTATTTAATGAATAACGTCGCTTTCCAATGCTACCAACAACGGAGTGGGGAGACAAATGCAGAAGCCCGAGTGCAGGAGCTGGCAGCGGAGCCCGCGGGCAGCCGAGAGAGCGGCCGCCGTGCCCGGGACCGGGAGTGGAGCCGGGCAGCAGCTCGGGACACCCGCACGCCCGAGGCTGTACCCGCAAGCACGCAGGTCTGTGCTTACAGTCACCCCCTGAGCTTCAGAGCCGTTCCGTACCTCTACATCACTTTATTTAGATACAGCTTTCTCTGCACATAATATGTATAAAGCGCTAAGAAAGTTTGTGTGTATTTCAAATATTTGTGTATATATATGAATATATAAATATATATATATATGTGTGTTTGTCGGTGTCAGTCGTTCTATCTATAAAGATGATACAAAGAGATGTGGCTGTGAGCTCGTTCTTTTCACTCCGCGCAAAGCGTGGGCTGCGGGGGACACCAGACACGGTGCGTCCCGTCCCCGCTGCCCCCACACATCCCCTCCGGCCCCGGCTTTCCCGAGTTCTGTCCCACCTGGCCGAGCGCAGCGGGTTGGGAATTTGAGGCTCCAACTGCCGGATTTAGGAATCCATGCCTCGGTCAGCTTTGCAGTGTTTTCCCTATCGCGTGTTCCTGGTAAATTAATCTCCCCAAACAGCAGTTCGTGCTCCCCTCTATCCCTGCGCAGTTTTGGACGTCCCTGACCGCCGCTCTTTGAGGAGGGGGGAGCATGTGGGAGCCTTGCATTCACACTCCTTTCACAGCCTGCTCTGGTTTGTTCCCTCTGCCAGATACTTAACCAGGGATGGGGAGAAAGATAAACTATAAATTTAATCCTCTTTTCTCCCCTAATTCTGCATCCCACTGATCCAAAATTCTGTTGTCCGGAGGAGGGACCGATGGTGCACGAGTGCTTGGCCTGGTTGGCTCCGGACACCGGGCAGGGATGGATGGATGGATGGATGGATGGATGGATGGATGGATGGATGGATGGATGGATGGCGGTGAGTGGCAAGGGGAGAGAGGACGCTCCGTCCTCACACCACAGTTCTTGCGGTCCTCAAAGTGGGAAATAATGAAACTAGTGACTTCTGAAATCACGGCAGCAGGCAAGACTTGGATGCCTGGTGCCAGCAGCCCCCGTGCTCAGGAGGAGGACAGGAGTGTGCCCGGCTGTGACGAAGGACTCTCCTGCGGCCGGGGCTGCTGAAGGCCGGGGCTGTTCCCGGGGCCGGGACCTTCCTCTCCCCGGGTCCCGTGTCGCCGTCAGCCGCTCCTGGAGCGCCACCTGGTGGGAGCAGCCGGGCAGCGCGGGCAGGGCTCGGTCCGGGGGTCCCGCAGCCCCCCGGGAATCCTCTCGCCGGGGTTGGCAGGGACAGCGGGGGAGCAGCGCGGTGCGGGGATGTCCTGGGGGTACCTAACAGCGATGCAGAGGATGCAAGTAGCAGCATCCCAAAGGAAAAAAACGGAATTGAGTCAGGAAAAGAAGATCCTCTCTTGGAAATTCTGTGAGCCCCGCTCCTTTTGTCCAGTCCTAACCGTGGTGGGGGCTGAGAGAATGTGTGCAAGGCTGCCATCAACACCGGCAGGATGGCTGCTGGTGATTTCTGTGCACCCCAAAAGAGAACCCTAATGCTGGGCGTTCATAGGGAAGCAGCATTAGGCCTGGCATTTTTGTAGGAAACCTCCCAGAGTTTTACAGGTGTGTTTGTAGCTATGCTCTGAGAACAGACGTGCTCTTTAAATGCACTGTCGCTCTCCTGGCTGTGCCTGAGGGCTGGTTTGTGTGGCACAAAGGCCCCTTGCTTTGTCTCCCTGGGTTTCTGATGCTCTCTCTCACATGTGCTGAACTATTTTGCCTCTCTGTTTTTGTCAAGCTCACTGCTTGGTGACTCACAGACAAATCCAAATGCTGGACAAGCACCAAAATAATCTGCTTACATTTTGTTTTGTAGTTTTATTCATACTCCTCCAACTTTTCTTATAATTTTTGCTTTCTTACACCCCCCCGCCCCATCCTTCATAAGCACTTTGTCTTATTATATCCTTATTATTGTTCTGATTTCTGCCTCTTCCCTCATTACAGTAGAAAATTACAGAACTTTTCTGCACCAGAAACTGCCATTTCACATGAAACACTTTGCTCCGGGCCAGAGATTAACTTGCTTTGGTGAAACGGGGAGGGAGGGGGGCTCAGGGCAGGGGGGGGACTACAATGTAAGAACAAGGATGTAAAAGCAGGAAGACATGCATCAAACTTCAGGGTAAACAATGAGAATTATATTGATTGCCTTTTAATGTGCAGTGATCACACAATGGGGAAGAAAACCTTCCCAGAGAAAAAAAAAAATCAGATCATTGCCCTGTTTTAGAAACTAGTAGCAGACACATGTATTTCAGAGAAACTTTGGGACTAACTCAGATGGGATCTTATCCCAGGGCTTCTGTAGGGAATTGGCTTTCCAGGTCTAGGAGAGCTTCCAAATAAAGTGCTGTCCTACTTTCTGGCTGTCTCTAAAGGGTGATGAGAAATGCCCATTGTCTCTGCCCAGGCTGGTGCGTGCCCTCATTAAGGCCTCTGAATTGTGTGTGTGCACATCGGCGGCAGAGCTGTTTGGCAGGCAGGGACGGGCAGGGTTTCTGCAGAAGGTAATTCCAGGGTCTCAGTGGGCTCAGGGGTTTTTGAATGATTTTTAAATGCTTGGAGGCTCAATGCCTCCAGGAGTGGTGGGTAGGGAAGTTGGTGGCGTGTAGGATGATGGACCTGCCACTGCACCACAAAGGTTTAATGAAGCTGTGTGAGCAGAGCTCTGGGGAAATCCACAACTGCAAGGGCAGAGCCTTCTTTGGGAGCTGCAGGATTAATTTGAGGTGTATCAAAGTAACCCCCACTTTGCTCCATGGGTGTTTGGTTCTGATCCGAATTGACAGGGGTTAGGCAATCCAGAAAACAGCCATCCCTGCCTTTCTTTAATGACTCAAGTCCAAATCACTTCATTTTCAGTGAGGATGGTGTAACACAAGAAAAAGTGTCAGGAAACATGAAGGCACAGCTGTTCTTTCCACTTGGGTAGCTGCAATCAGTTTGAATAATGGATATTCTGTTCAGCTCCTTTGAGGGGAACTTTGAGTCTCCAGCTCCTCACTAAGAGGAGACACGCTGATTTATCATTTATTTATTGGATTATAACCCTGTTTTACGGGTAATCAATCGCTGCTTTTTTGTCTTCCTCTTAAATCACATCACTCTGGTGCAGTGAGGGAGTGAGACCACTCCAAGTGCACAGAGGTCCCTTTGAAAAATATTTCCATCAGATTTTGAGGTGTTAACACGAGGAACTGATGCAGGAAATAAAACCCAGAGTCTGATTTGGCCATGTACTCTGGGGTTGAGCAGGGACCCTTGAGGCCCCTGAGGACACTCTGATGGAGGGTGATGTTTTCTAACTTGTTTTATGGCTTAGGGACCTCAGTTCTTTCCCCAGCTCTCCTTTGAGCGCTGTGCACATTGGTCTCACTCTTCTCTGCTGCACTGAAATGAGCTGTGATAGAAGTAACACCCATTTGGGGGCTAAACCCCATTTCTCACAAAAACTAGGCTGGAGGGATGTGTTCTGTAAGGTCAGCCAGCAGGAGCTTTTAAGACTGCTCTTTATTCCACATCACTTGAAGGCCCCCATAGGTGACTCTCCCCCCCTTACGCGGGACCCCACATGTCTCTGGTCATGGGTACACCCAAAGTTTAGTCTCAGGACCTTCCAGCAGCATGGACAGCTCTGCACGGCCACTTGGCACCTGCCTGGCATGGTGCCACCCCTCCTGCTGCAGGCCTCAGCCTGTGCCCAGGTGCAAACCATCACCCACCCAGCAGGAGCAATGAGGTACAGCTGTGGTCAATAGAGAGCTAATCAAGGCGTGAACTTGCTGGGGAGAGGAAGAGGGACACAAGTCTTTATTAGCTTGATTTAGGCCAGGGAAGGGTCTTTTTCACCAGGCTGTGGAGTGGAAGGAGCTGAGAGAGGCTGTCTGGGAGAGGACCTGTGGTGAGGAGCTCTGGATCCATTCTGCAGGAAGGAGGCTGTGTGAAAAGAGATGGTGATGTGGTACAAACGGTTGCTGTGCAGTTTCCTTGCTATCTGTCAGAGCTGTGAGGTGAGTGTTTTCCTGGAGGGTGTTTTGCTCTTTCAGATGTGCCTTCCCTGTGACTCAAAGGGCTCCAAGGACTTGGCAGTTCTGGTTTCTGCTTCTTTTGGGACTGGTGTGATGAGCAGAGGTAGAAGAAATGTGATTTACATGGAACTGAAGGGTGGGGGAGAAAGCTGTTCTGTGCAAATCCAAAATTTGTTTGTGTGAAAATCTGAGGAGAATTCAGAAGTGTTCCCTATGGTGTTACTTTTCCTCTCTGGTCTTTTAACTGATTCTGGGTCTGCTGGCCTCCATCCTGGCTGCACATATCAGTCAGGTAAAGTGTTAAATAGTAGGAGTCCAGAGTTTTCCATGGTGCCTGTGCAGATATTTATTAATGCTTCGCTGAGGCTCTTCCAGACTTTCCCTTGCCTGTCTATGGCACTCCAGGTAAAGCTAAGCAAGCCCAACCTGGTTTCTGGTCCCCAGAAACTGTCTCTGTCCCTATAGAGAGCTTGTAGCCAATCTGCACCTGAAAGTGGATGTGAAATTTTGAGTTATGCATGGGGCCCTGTCTTATCAGTCTTTGTGGTCTGATTTTTGGAGTTCCTTGGCAAGAGAACAAAGGAGGCGTCCTGGGTTTGGGGAGGATGTTGAAACATGGGCATGAGTATGGCAAAGATTCTGCTCCAGAATCAGGAGTATAGCTGGAAGGGAAGGAACTTGATAAACGAGTGACACGCTGCCTGTGGCTCACCTGGCAGCCTTTTCATATCCTGCCTTCATCTGCCAGCCTGGCTGGTCCGTTTGACACCTGCTTTCTTATGTGAGAAGTCCCCAAACTACATAGAGTGTTTTGCTTTTAAGGACCTCAGTCAGGTGCAGCATCAATGTGTAATTTTCCATTCTTGGCAAGGCACACCCCAGTAAATCTGGGCCAGCCATCTGCTGATAATGACTGTCACTTGGGGCTGTGGGACAAGCACAGTCAGTAAGAGGCACACAGGAATATGGCAGTAGTTGTGATGGGAGCTTCTGGGGGTTACTCAATACCATGGTCTTGTTTGGTGTGAAATGGAGTAGAAATAAATACTGGTTTTTAGAAACTAACTCCAGGGAAATGCGATCTTTTGGCTTTTAAGTGACCTGTTACCCCCTGTAGAGCTTTAATGTAGGAAAAGAAGCTGAAAGGGTGTGAAGGGCAAGACTGGCTGGAATAACCTTATTTTCTGATGCATGTTCTTGTTAATCCTACCCAACCCCCTGTTGTAGCCTGCAGCTTTGGCTGAACATGGCTGTTTGTCTCTGAGTGGGTGAGTTTGTGTCCAGCTTGGCCAGCTTTTCTGTGATGGGAAGTTTAACTGCAGAACAGGTTGGGAACTGAGTCAGTGACTTGTGCTGTGCCTGAGAGGAGGTTAGAATTAAGGCCTCCAAAGCTGGAGTGAAACCTGGGCTGCTCAGTTTTGATTCTCACTCCCCTGGTTACTGGTGTCCTTGATGGTTTCAGGTTCCCCCATCTCATTGCAGTGTGCTCAGTGTAAACCATAGCAGAATGTGGGGAAATATCCCTAAATCCTTCTCCTGGAGTTAAGTGGGTCTCTGTGTAAGAGCTGTTTATGTGGATTTTACTGAAAATAAGCCATTTATTCCAGTAATATTTCTGAAACCCAGCTTTTCTTGAAGATAAAAGGGCTTGGAGTTGGGTTTAGCTGCACAATGAACATTCCCCTCACCACCTGAGACTGGTAGGTCATCAATAAGCCATCGGGAGGCCAGCACTTGTACAAAGGATTGGCGACAGTGGACCTATTTCCTTGTGCCCTTCTGGAAGGAAGATAGGCTGCTAACATGGAGATAACCGATATTATATTTCTAGTCTTTCTGGAATTCGTGGAGATGCAGGATATTGGGAACATAATCCACCCTATAAGGTTGTGCTGTTCACTCCTATACACAGCATCTCATCTGCTGGCAAATGAAAAAATGAATCCAGTGCAACATTTTTCCTGGAAAAGAAATATTTCCTCAATGATCAAGTATCTGATATTGTCTTGTGGAAAAGATGAGTAGGTCACTACCAAAGGCACAAGAAGTACATCTATAGCTTTGAAGACTGCCATGGCAAAGAAGAGCCTCCAGAGGGATCATTAACCACTAGAACTGATCAGAGAAGTGGGGGTTTGTGTCTCCTGTAGTCGAGATCCAATCAGGGCTGACCTCTGGAAGATCATCAGCCTCAAACAGGAGCAGCTGCTGAAAGTGAGCGGCCCATAACACTGAGGGTCAGATTAGACGAACCTGCTGCCTTGGTGAAAGCATCTTTTTGGGTTAAGAAATATGTCATGCTGTGTTCATGAAGAGAGAAAATAGAGGAGCAAAGGAAGATGTGCTGCTCCTGGTCTGTCAGAGGAAGGGGCTGGGTGCTGACGAGGCAGCCGGGAAGGTGCTGCCGGAGGAGATGTCTGTGCTGGAGATCCTGCTTTGTGCTCAGATACAGAAGGATGCACATCAGGCTCTCCTAGAGCCCTGTTTGCATAAAACCCAGGTGAACGTGCTCGCGTTTTAAAGGAACTATATGAAAATATGCCACTAGATGGCCCCAGGAAGAAGGCGGAGGGGAGGGCAGCCGGCAGCAGGCACCTGGGCACCCGCCGCAGGGCTCAGCTCCCGCTCCGGGCAAGGGCTGGAGCAGCACAGTCCAACCCCTGAGACACCGCTGGTGGGAAAGAAGAAAGGGAGCACTCGGAGCTCCCACACTGCCTTATCTTTCACCTTCTGTTGGGGTTTTGTGCCATGGGAGTGTGCTCCGGGGAGCACACAGGTGTGGTGCCTCCTCGGAGGAATGGTGTGGGCTGCCTGCTCGGTTGTCGTGCCCTAGGGGAATGGGGTGAGCTGCCTGCCCTACTGTCGTGTCCCATGGGAATGGGGTGAGCTGCCTGGCCTGTTGTTGTGCCCCATAGGAATGGTGTGAGCTGTGTGCCCTGTCTCAGCAGCCATCAATGAACCAGGTGGCACCCCAGCAAACCTGGCGCACAAAGCTGACTCCATAGCATGTGTATCTGAGTGCTGCAGTCCTTAGCAGGTTTGAGAATTACCCAGATTTCTTGGATAACCCACAAATAGCACCCTTCATCTACAGCAATCAACATCTAAATCCCTAGAGGCGATTCCCAAAGGAATAAGTTAGGGTCAATGACATAGGGGTCTGCTGGCCTGCATGGTGGGACTTGGGTTCAGGGCTGCTCCTCAGGGGACTGTCTTCTTTCTGGGATGCTGAAGCAAGATGCTTTTCCTTTCTGCCACTGTGCAAGGGAGCCTTAACTTTAGAAGGGGACACCAAGTGTTCAAGGCCAGGTTGGACAGGGCTTGGAGCAGCCTGGTTTAGTGGAAGGTGTCCCTGGCTATGGCAGAGGGGTTGGAAGTAGATGATCTTTAAGGTCCTGTCCAGCCCAAACCATTCCAAGTTGTTCTAGTTATTGTTGCTACTTCAGTTGGAAGTAGGATCACAGTCCTGATACAGATATAGTTCTAGGTCATCTGGAACAAAAGGTAGTAGCTGTGTTCAATTCCAAGGGAGCACAGGGCCTTATCCTAGGATTAGGAGAAGGGGGTGTAGAGCCTGCAATGTGCTTCTGGACTGTACTTTAAACCTGGACCTCTGGGAGCCGGGAGGGACGTGAGGCTGTGGATGGTTACAACAGAGCAGCACTTGTGTCTGCTGTGCTGATGAGCTGCTGCGGAGAATTTAATGAATGGAGCTTCTCTGATGGATGAGATAGGAAAAACTGCTAACCTGGGGAGGTGTAAAACAGTGCTGGGCCATGCCAGAGAGTGAGCCTGGCCTGGTGGCCCTTCAGGAGAGGGATGTCTGCTGCATGAGCCAGTTTAGGAGGGGAAGCATAGAGAGGGAAGGAGCTGAATGGAGCTGTCACGAAGTCAGCTTTCTGGGACGTGCTGGCACAAAAGTCTGCACTGCAAGGAGCTCTCAGAGACTTTGCAGCGCTGTGGGCAGGTGGGAGCACTGCCAGCAAGGGCTGCAGGGCAGGCTCCCTTCGGGGCTGCTTCCCTGCCTCGTACCTTGCTGCTGGCTGGGGAAGTACCTGCTCTCCTGCAGACAGGGAAGCTGCATCCCTCTTCCCTCTGATATGGAATTCTTGTGGGGCCTGAGGCGAGCAGCACTGCTCTTCCTAGCCGAGCTTTGCTCCTGAGGCAAACTGGGATGGGTCCAAGGGTTTGTCTGGTTTCCTTTCTAGGTTTCCTCCCCTGTTTAGTGGGATTAATAACACCTAAGGGTGTCAGAGTTAATTACTCATCAGGCCTCAAGTGCTCTGAAGAACCCTGTGCCATCCATTGTTTGAATTTACAAGACACTGCTGCCTCCTGTCTCCCAGAGGAGTAACTGGTGTCAAAGGACTGAGGTCCCTCTAGGACTTTGCTTTCTGAAGGACACCCACTGGGGCACTTCAGAGACCCTAAGACCTGTCTGTCATGCCTGCTGATGCCAGTAGGAATTGATAGTGCACAGGAGGGAATCACAATGCTCTTAGAAGCAGTTTGACTTAGCAGTTGGTTGAAGAGATCCTTTAATTTAAGAAACAAACCAACCTTCAGCTGGAAACCTTGGGACAACTGCAGTTTTGTGTGTGGCCATTGGCTGTCAAGCCAGAGCTCAGGTATTTGAGGTGAGAAGTGCACGTTTCCACCCCCATGCTTGAAGTGGCACAACTGAACTTAGTCTGGGACATTTTATCCAGTTTAGAGCCACAGGATAAACATCCCTTTTGGGGTCTTGATATAACCAGTGTAAGGTGAAATAACACCTGCTGGAGGGAATTCCTGGGTAGACATGGATAAATCCAGTTAAGCATGACTCAGAAAGGGACTGACAAGCATGAGACACCTTGTCTTTGTAACCAGAAGCACTTTCCCTGAAAAGCTGCTTCTTACCCTTGCCCATCCCCAAATATCAATCCAGAGTGTTGATTTTCCTCCCAGCCTTGTTTCTAGAAAGCATCCTGAAATACAGCTGTTTGCTGAATAAATTCCCTCTGACAGGTAAACTGAAACCTGCTGTTGCCTTTTGGGCTGGGGATTCTGCAAAGTTGGAATGTGTTGGATTTTACTTCTTTGATGTCTGGGAGGTTTAGTTCCAGCTGAACCATAGCAAGTACCTGCTGAGTCAATCTGTCTCACTACTGCTGTGTTTGATGGGAAATGCAGTGCACTGCCTGACACCTGCTGATAATCTCAGACAGGATTTTTTTACCAGTGGGAGGAGGAAATTCTGGAAGGGGAAATGCAAAATTGAACAGGAATGACTCCTGAGCAGTTGGAGTCGAGCTGAACCTGTTCTGTAGGGTACAGGTCCTGCTGAAGCACTTGAACAGTTGCTCCAATCACCAGTTTTGTGGGATTAGGCAGGTGAATCTACCAACATATCCCTGAGGATTTTTCTCCCAGGCCTGCTGAGTTTATTAGGTGGCAGTGGTGGTAGGTTTAGATTCCTTGTGATCTAGGCACTGTGGAGGATGTGTGTTAGGAATTCATCCAGCCAACTACAGGTGCATCTTGAGGCTTTTTGTGTCTTGAATTTCAGGCCTTCTAGCAACATGGGGAATTTGGGAGTGTTTTGTGGTGTTCCTGATGGATGCAGGAGGGGGAAGTGGCTTTTCAGTGGGCTCTTTGAGGTGGAGAATAGCACGGATGGCTGTGTCTGAAGGAAATTGAGGCTGTTGCCTCAAATGGCTCCTTTGAGCCTTATATTCCCTGTCATTCCTGCCCTATAGTACCCGTGTGATGGCAGCTGTGTCCAGTGTCCAAGCCTTTACTCCCACAGAGTCACAGAATGATTTTGGTTGGAAGGGACCTTAAAAGACCATCCAGTCCTACTCCCTGCCATGGGCAGGGACACATTCCGCTATTCCAGGTTGCTCCAAGCCCAGTCCAACGTGGCCTTGAACACTTTCAGGGATGAGGCAGTCAGTTTCTCTGGGTAACCTCTGCCAGGGCCTCACCACCCTCACAGGGAAGAATTTCTTCCCAATATCCCATCTGACCCTGCCCTTGGTCAGTTTGAAGACATTATTCCTCCTTGTCCTGTCACTACTTTGTCCTTGCAAAAAGTAATAGAAATAATATAATAAGATGGAAAGGAAACTCCTGGGAAAACAGAAATGGGAAGACCTTTTAATACTGACAGGCCCCTGCTGCACAGCAGTTTGTGCAGGGTGTTGGGGGTTCTGCTCTGGCTCATCAGGGTGAGGAGATCTGGGGCAGGAGAGGAACTGGCTGTGCTGTCCTTGTGCCATGCCTGGGATGGAGAAGGGAATGCCAAGCTTTGCCAACTGCACTGCCAGAGTCATGGTTTCCCAGGGAGGGGTGGCATCAGCTTTGGAAAAAAGCTGGTTGCTTCCCATCACCTGTTTGAGTAGGGGTAGTCTTGCCTGGGGGTGATTCCCCAGTGGTCCCACTCATCTCAGCAGATTGCTCATGGTGGGATGCAACCTCCACCCCAGTGCCCCTAAACTGCAGGCTGGGGTCGTGGTAGGGGAGGAGTGGGTCTTGCTTGCCCCTTCTCTCCTGAAATAGGTGTGGAAGGCTGGTCCATGAGCTGGCTATAAACCAGTGTGCACGAGGAAGGTAATTTTTTGCAAGTGAAACCTGCCCTTACCAAGCCCTGGGGGAGGGAGGAGAACTGCAAGTGTCAAGGTGAGACGGAAGAGCAACAGAACGAGATTTAATTTCCTTCCCAATAATTTTCTCAAGCTGTATAAACTTTCCTTATTTAAAATAAATACTCCCTGAAAACACGTTCTGTGTCACTGGCCCTGTGAAAACACCCCCAGTCACAACCTGTGCCTGTCCCTTGCTTGCAGCCTCAGCCAAAAGCCAGCAGTTTTACATTTTGCTCTATTAACTTGAGCTGTAAATTTCCTTGTGCAAAGTCTCCCAGGCTGCGGAATGAATTTAAGTAAACAGGGTGTACAATAATAGACTTGTGTTAGGGCAGGTTTTTCAAGTGGCCTGTAACTTTTGGAGTAAGTACGTCTAAATCTTTCCCTGTTATGGTGGGGAGTGTGTGAGCTTGTCCAGAAGGTGGAGGAAGTCAGAGGAAAGAAATCTCTGGATCCTATCTGTGGTCCTGAAAAGATCATTCGGTGTTTCATAAGCACAGAATTTGGGTAAGACAACCTCTTACCTGGCCCATGGCAGAGAGGCTGGAACTCTGTGATGTTTAAAGTGCCTTCCAACCTAAACCTTTCTATGATTCTGGTTTTTTGGTTCAAGACATCCATAGTTATTCTTTTCTCAGTGACAACATTTGTGTGAGGTGCTGATAAAGACTCTGATTTTTTTTTTTCCCTTGACCTACAATATGCTGAATGCCTTCTCTAAAATCAGCTTTATTTGCTTTTGGGACTCCTTCTTAGAGTTATTCTCTTTTGGGANGGGTGGGGGAGAAGATTATAAGGAATAAGTTGGCATGAAAGCACACAAATACGGGTTTCTTTTGACTCTCCTGTGTTTGGAGATATTGTCTGGTTATCTAACCTTTCACCAGCTGCCTCTTGTAAAATTATAGGCAAAGTGTTCTGACTTCTGCTAAGCTGTGGGGAAAAAAGGAAAGAAAACCCCTTTAATGCCCTTACCCAGAACCCAGCAAAACCTCTGAGTCCAGGGGATATTGGAGAATTTCCGAAGCCTGGAAAACCCAGGAGAAATGCTGAACCCGGCTTGTGTTAGATCTAGAAGCCAAGGGAAATTCTGCGCTCCTGAGAATAAAAAAAACTCTTGGCAAAGTCTGGATCCCAGAGCTGGAGCAAGTGATTGTTCCAAAGTGGTAGAAGTTTGGATTTGTGGGATAGAAGGAGAATAAGGCCTTGTGTGCTGGGGCACTTGAGCAGCTCATAACTGGGAATTTCCTCTTTTTATCCTCTATTAGGCAAAAAGAGAGGGACATGGCTCCTGCTGATGATGCTTCTCTTTATAAAGTGTGTTTGCACACAAAATTCCCTTTTTCCTCCCAGTAGGAGAGTGATACTTCAACAAGGCTTAACTTGGGTGTTTTTGTAGCATCTTGCCCCAAAAGAAGCTGAGTCCCACTCTTGTGAGACTGAGGGTCCCAGACCTGTAACTGGCAGTAGAACAGATTTACCCAGCTAAATGTAAAGGCTTTCAGATAAAACAAACTGTTTGCTTTGGCTTTCAGGAGCATGGAGATACCACGGATGGAGAAATGCCAGTTGGCTGCTCACCAGCCACTGACTCATAATGTAAAAGTGTACTGTGAGTCCCCATTTTATTTCCCCCCACTTGACAAACTTTATAACTGGCCTTTTTTTTTTTTTTGAGAGGAGGAGGGAATTCTCATGGTTTTAAGCAAATCACAACAGACTCAGCCTAAGCCCAAGGGTAGAATGGCGAAGGCTTGATGGATTAAGTGTCCTGGAACAACTGGCTACACAGCTCTTTCTTGTTTTTTGGCTGTGAGGATCATCCTTTTGATCAGATTGTTTTCCCTACCACTTTCCGGGTTGTAAATCCAGATTAGTCATGGCAGGGTGGCAAACAATTAATATGGAATGGGAGGTTAAGCCCTGGGAGTTAGTGGTGGTCTCTGGGGAGCAAATACAGCCAGGTGGAGAAGGGAGGACACCTTACTGCCACCTGCCCATGAATTTGCTCTTTGGAAGGGTTGAGAACCTGAGATTCCCACAACAATCCAGATTTCTGTAATCTGCTCTGAGATGTCTTTAGCTGCCCTACTACTTAAGACCTGCTTGAAAGAATTTCTTCCAAGGTCCCAAGTCCTGCCGTAAGACCCAGACCTGTGTCTTGTAACCAGGGGAAGAAGCTTTAGTTTGGCCATTTACCATCTCCTGTATCTGTCCTGCATTTCTTCCTGCTTTAGGCATCGATGAGGCACTGGGTGATACGGTTTAGATGAATGGATGGTGATCGGTAATAGGTTGGACTTGATGATCTCCGAGGTCTTTTCCAACCTTGTTAATTCTGTGATTCTGCTTATGCTGCTAAGGTCATAATTACCCTCAGGATTCCCCAAATAACTGGTCTGTGAGAGCGTTAGTCAGCTCCTGCTCATCTCTTGGCTGCTGGTGATCCCTACTGGTGGTAAACTTTCTTGCTTCTCTGGACATACAAAGGAAACTGGGGTGACATTATAGGCCTCAGAAACTAGAAGAAAACATGGCTCAGTGACTAGGAGTCATTNGGAACTCTGTGATGTTTAAAGTGCCTTCCAACCTAAACCTTTCTATGATTCTGGTTTTTTGGTTCAAGACATCCATAGTTATTCTTTTCTCAGTGACAACATTTGTGTGAGGTGCTGATAAAGACTCTGATTTTTTTTTTTCCCTTGACCTACAATATGCTGAATGCCTTCTCTAAAATCAGCTTTATTTGCTTTTGGGACTCCTTCTTAGAGTTATTCTCTTTTGGGAAAAAGGCAAAAAGTTTCTCCTGGAAGTGTGATGGAAAACAATATTCTGTTTCAGCTTTGTTGTCATTGTTGCCCTGAGACTCCTGAAATTCTGCCTGCTTGCTGTACAGATGTGCTGGATCCATTTCTGTCTCACCCCCAAGGGCTCTGAAGGGGTTCTGGGGATGTTACGAGGTGTTCACATTTCCTGCTAGTGCAAGAAATCATCTCCACTCTGAATGCAATCTACTTATCTCAGATTGTTGGTCAATCTTCAGCTAAAAGCAGGCTCAGGGTGAACATGATCTAGAAGGCTGCAAGTGAGGAAAGACTGATCCCACTTTGCAAGATAAGTGGTTTTCCTACCTGATGCTTCTGCAGTAGATTATGGCTTTCTTCCCCTCACGAATTTGCAGTTAAAAACCACATGGTTGGTGTCTTTGAGTTGTCTTGGGGATTTGGTCATTAGATAAAGAGGAAAAGAGGAACTTCTGG
>WEKX01015116.1:240819-295514 GCA_013390025.1 Pitta sordida | reverse complement strand
GAGGACACCTTACTGCCACCTGCCCATGAATTTGCTCTTTGGAAGGGTTGAGAACCTGAGATTCCCACAACAATCCAGATTTCTGTAATCTGCTCTGAGATGTCTTTAGCTGCCCTACTACTTAAGACCTGCTTGACTGACTGACTTCCAAGGTCCCAAGTCCAGACCTGTGTCTTGTAACCAGGGGAAGAAGCTTTAGTTTGGCCATTTACCATCTCCTGTATCTGTCCTGCATTTCTTCCTGCTTTAGGCATTGATGAGGCACTGGGTGATATGGTTTAGATGATGGGATGGTGATAGGTAATAGGTTGGACTTGATGATCTCCGAGGTCTTTTCCAACCTTGTTAATTCTGTGATTCTGCTTATGCTGCTAAGGTCATAATTACCCTCAGGATTCCCCAAATAACTGGTCTGTGAGAGCGTTAGTCAGCTCCTGCTCATCTCTTGGCTGCTGGTGATCCCTACTGGTGGTAAACTTTCTTGCTTCTCTGGACATACAAAGGAAACTGGGGTGACATTATAGGCCTCAGAAACTAGAAGAAAACATGGCTCAGTGACTAGGAGTCATTGAATCATCAAGGTTAGAAGAGACCTTCAAGATCATTGAGTCCAACTGTCGACCCAGCTGTTACCACTGTAACCCTACTTGGCAGATCTTTGGGGACCATGAGGGGGTGAATTGCCAACCCCAGCATGAGAAGGAAAAGGCTCAAAATACAAGGGACAAAGGATCCTGATTCCCATCAGTGGCCAGAGGGATGAGCTGTGGTGTGCACAGGAATGCCACAGCTCTTTGCTTGTCATTGGTTGAAAATCCTCACCAGCTGCCAGAGTTGTGTCAGATCAAGAGGTTTATATTGAAGGTTGGTTTGGGTTATACTTCCCCAAACAGCTTCTGCTGTGGCTTAAAATGCAACTATACCACAAAATGAACCATATCCAGAGGTGATGACGTTGTCCAAATGTGATCACTGTGTCCAAAACTTAGAGAAGTTTCTTAAGACTATGCTTTAAAGTAGTAAACTTGCAACAGGATCTCTTTTCTAGTGGGGTCCCAGAGGTGTAGTTCACTGGGGCTAGCAAGGGATATGCTGTGTGAATTTGCAGGTACATTTGCAATAAACTGATTTTCCTGATTAAGGTTGCTTATGAACACAGCTGCTGCTTGGTGTGCAGCTTCTGACATCAGTAGTGTTAGACCAGGGGTAAAATTGGCCTTGCCCACATTGTTGCCCGTTGCAGGAATTTATCATCCACCTGTGCTCTGATTTACTTGTGTGTAAATCCCGAGTAACTCCATTAACATCAATAAAGCTGCTTGAATAGATCTCTATCTGAATTTCGTGCCAAGGACTTCTCGTGTTGCTGCTAGCTATGCAGGTGCAGGGATGTGGTTGGGTTCAGCTGGGAAACATGATGCCATTCAAGTGTGTGTCTAGCATGCAAACCAGAAAATGCTGAGCTGAAACCACAATGCTCATTTAAACGGGGGATGCTGTCAAGCTTTCAAGAGATTTTGCTTTTCAATCTTAAAATATTTGAACAGGCAGGAATTTCTGAAGTGTTTCCCTGGAAATATTTCCCTTGGAGGGGAAGAAAATGTTCTGCTCCTTTGTGGTGGGCAGAGGAAAATGGGATGGTTCCAGATCAGTCTTACGACAAAGTTGGGAAGAAAAATGGGGTTTTGTCTTCCTCATTTGCCCCAACACCTTTACTGTACCTGTACCTTCAACAACTGTATGCAAGGACCAGGAACAGTAGCTTGCTTTTTAGCAAATGTTTATTTTGTGGGCTCTTTTACACAAATTGTGGAAACTATAAACACAGGGAGCCATCTTAAGGATATGGGGTGGAGCAGTGCCACCTGGCACTGTTATCTGTATTTTGAGTCAGTTGTCCTGTTGTGGCAGTAGCAGAAATGAAAAGCCATCTGGAAAAAAGCTGTTCCAGGGACATGAGAGAGATTGACCCTTGGAAGAACTCTACTGAGCTGTTGGCTACCAATCCAAAGTATTTGGGGATGACAGCTCTTCTGAAACACTCATGATGTTACCAGAGAGTTTCATAAATTATCTATACAATTTGAGTCTCACTGATCTCACTGAATTTCTGCTGGGGAGATTTGGGGGAGTTGGGGGTAATTTGGCAACCTTATGGGTTAAGATGCAAACCAGTATCAATTTGGATTGGGTTTTGGAGTGTGGAACACAGGTTTATTGACTGGAATTTCTCCCCATTAGCAGAAACAAAAGGATTGGAAATAGTGATGGAGGTGGTTCCATTTCCAGAAGCAAGTGTTCATGTTTTGGGGATTCCAGGGCTCAGCTAACAGCTGATAAGTGCAGGAAAAGGAAAGAGGATCATCGGGAGGTTCATCATAGTTTGGTGTTTCCTTCAGAATTAAGATAGTTTGCTCCTTGGAATGAGAAGTGACATCTCATTTAAGGGAAGACTTGTACCATCCTACTGTCTTCCATTGCTGGACTGGTGGAAGGATGTTTGCTCCATAATCTCAGCTGGTAACAGTGTGGGGAGGAGGGAAGGCATACCAGGCTTGGACTCTGAGGAAACTGGGCATTTCTGTATCTTTAGGTACTCTTGATTATCCCTGCTGTGTCTGCGCAGAGCCACTGAGTCCTTCAGCCAAAATCTCATTATATTTAGCTGCCTGGAAAAGGCCAGTATTGGGGTGGATAACCTGGCTCTGTTTTTTTACCCCTTGCTGGTAATATGTCCCTTTGGGTTGGGAATAAAACAAGACAAAAGATAAAGCCAGGCTCCTGAACACCCAAACCATATCCTTTCTCCCCCAGAAAACTTCAGTGCTGTCTTTAGCAGGAGCAAAGCATGTGCTTTTGGGTTGTAACCTCTGGAGCTGGTTTTTCTTTTATACAAAAAAATGTCGGAAATTGTCAGTTTGGATCTGTTACTTATTTGTCTTCCAGGGCCCCTGAAGCAACAGGTGCAGTAGTTGCAGTTCAGGTGTCTCATGTGCCTATTTTTCATGAACAGGTTTCCCACCTGATTTGTGTCTCCCATGGCAGACCAGAGCTGTAGGTCTCCATTGGGAATTCTGGCTGTTTCCCACAGGCTAATGCAAAGTACCACAGGGGATGGGAAGTGGGCAGGAGTCTGTCACAGAGGGAAGCAGAGGCCTTGTCTGCATTTGGAATGACTTTTTGGTAATTATGCCTTTTGTCAATATCATCTTTTGTCTTGATTTTTGTTCATTCCAGGAGAATGTGATTCAGAGAGCTTTTCTTGGGGAGAAAGGGTGAAGCTGGTCCTGCAGAAATGCCAGCTGTACCACGGTGTGAAGAAGGGTGACCATTAAAATGAAGAATTCCTTTCCAACCTTAATGCTCTGGTAGGTGTATGCAGGCTTTCTAAAAATAGGCTCTTTCTGCTGACTGAAAATGGGATGCCCCAGGCACTTGACTCTGCGCAGTTCCCCTCCTTCTCTCCCTGCTTTTGAAGTGTAATGCTTATGGATGTTTTTTAGCTTATCGTAAACCCATCACAACTGGCAGTACTCCACAGTTCCAGGGCTGAGGGTTTTCTTTCTCAGCCTCCACCCATGCATGTACCTCTCGGGAAAAGAACACGTGAAATCCTCTGCCTGCCATAAAGAGAAGGTTGTCACTTCTCCCTGCCTCAAAGATCATGTTTAGCATTTATTTCACTGAGGAAAATTTCCCACCTCCTGAAGGACCTCAGACACTGGCTGTGCCCTTGATCTCAGCAGTGCCTGTGACAGACTAGTTCTTGTGGTCTTTAGTCTCTGCATTTATCCCTTAAGCTTGTCCTAAGGGGCTAGATTGGCTTGTGAAGAGGATGGTATTTCCAGGAGTCCTCCTGTTTTAAATGTTTCTCTCCCAGAGATCACGGGGAGAGGAAAACTTGCTGAGATAGAATCCTGGAATCATGGGATGGTTTGGGTTGGAAAGGACCTTAAAGACCATCTGATTCCAATCCCTGCCATAGGCAGGGATGCTTTCTGCTAGACTTCCACTAGATCTAAGGAGTTGTTGCACCATCAGTACTGAACTGGCTGTGCTGTGAGGTACATTAGGGGACACTGGATGTTTAGGAAATGTGATTTGTTCCATATGTGATTTTACTCCAAATAGGATTTGTTCCATCATGAGGTATTGAGGATCATGATATAAATGTTATAGATGTTAGGTCTTACTTGGATTATAGGTTGGACTTGATGATCTTCAAGGTATTTTCCTACCCTATCAACACTGTGATAACACAGCCCTGTGATTGTGAGGCACCAAGGTTGGTGCTGATACAGCTGGTGTTGCCACTAGGAAAATGTAGATAGAACAACTGGTGACTTCAATAGATCTGTGCTGGAATATCTGGGTTGGATGTGCATGTGAGCCCTGAAAGACTGACCACAGAGGGCTGAAGGCTGGCAAAACACAGTGGGAAAGATGTGTGGGCCCTGTTGTACCTACCAGGTGTGGGCTGTGGTCCTGGCTAGAGTCAGGGTGCTGTTCTCACCTTGGGCCTGACTACTGCAGGTGGGTTTATGTGGGCTGTGTCATAAGCTGTATTTCAAGGTGTTGAAGGAACAGTTGAGGCCTGAAGGTGTGTGCAGCCTCCCAACTAGTGTTGTGTGTGGCTCCATGGGTGGAAGTTGCGTGCAGAAGCCGAAATGTGGGTTCACCACAGCTGGATTTATCCATTGGAAGTGGTTAGACTCTCCCCACTACTTCACCACCAATCCCTAGTTGGTACCCAAGGTCTTGGTCTGCAGCTCTGAGTCAGACCTCATCTGTGTGATGAGCAGACAGAAAAAGCCCCTCAGGTAGGCAGCACGATCGTGGTGGTGCCTCTGGAATGGGATCTTGCTGAACAGGCCGTGTGGATGATGAGCTGCTTCTCCATCCAGCACCCCAGCACAGATTAACTCTGACATAGGTGGTGGATAAGAAGTCTCCCCTCTGGAGAGGGGAGTGGGATTTCCCTGTATTTGACACCCTGATCCAAGTGTAAGGGCTTGAGGCTGCTGGTCTCTGCACACAAAGCTCTACAAGGGGTCTCCTATCAACCCTTTCTAGCATGCCTCCACTGTGGGAGCCTTGGACGAGGAGAAATGTGGAGATGTATGGAAGCAGGTTTAAGTGCTTTTTTATAGATGAAAGGTCCTTGTATCCAGTCCAAGGTTTGTGGATTTGATAGTTGGATTAACTTGAATATGTTGGCTTCAATTTCCACTTAGTGAAAAGGAAAAGCAGCTGAGCAAGTAAACTCTTAACTTTAGGAAGAATTTTGTAGGATTTGTTAAAAAAATATTCCGAAGAGGAATAGAGTAGCGTGTGTGGAGAAAGATCATACCCAGTACACTGGCTCTGCTTCCTACCTGAAGGGACAGTGTTCCATTCAGGTATCCCCCAGGGAAAGGGACATCCCTGCAGTGTCACACCAAGGCAGCCTGCTCCATCCTAGTGATACAAGTGAGAAAACCTCAGGCAAAGAGTAAGTGCAGGTCGAGACGGACCCCAATCTGGCTGCATTTCAATGCTTTGTGACATAGGTTTCCTTGAGTTGTATGTCCAGAGATGACACAGGGTTGGATAACAATTCCAAACCGCATTACTGTGTCTGTAGAGATGGGTGATGCCTGTGGTGTGAGACCCCTTTGGTGTTCAGGGGAGTGGAGGTGACTGCTTTTTCAGGGCTCTTGTTGATGTTAGGCAGTATAATTTCCAAGCCTGATTGGAAACAATCTGTCTTCTCATAAGCATTGCTCCCTAAGTCAGACTCAACCACAACATCAGTTATAAATTTTGGGAGGCTGGCTGGCAATTGGGGCACTGGGTTCTTTAAGATGAACATCAGGTTTTTGTCAATATTGTTCACCTTTGGAGCAGAAGCTAAATACAGACAACTAATATATGTATTATCCCTACATTTTCAGCCTCTCAATGCCCGACTTAAGCAAGACCAGCTGACTGTGCATGTCTTCTACATGCAGCTGTTTTGTGGGGAAAAACTGAAAAATCAGAGTTTTGCTTCTTTTTAAGTGGAGATTGGAGTGATTTCTCTGACTTGGAGTAGGCACACAGTGCTATGTGCTGAGCAGTATTTCAACTTTGAGTGCTCAGGGTGGGGAAAAATGATCCTTTAATGTGAAAATTACATGATGCTTCTTTTCCAGAAGTAGCGTATGGTGCATGTTTGGAGGGTACACATTAATCTTCATTAAATTAGTGTCCTGGAAATTGGGATGAGCAGAGGTGCAGAGGGAAAGGTACTGGGAATGGGAGGAGATGGGCCAGCATGTACCTCTGGCTCTGTAGCACATGAACACTGCTCCTTTGTGCAGTTCAGAACATTAAAAGTGGTGCTTGTTGGGACTTGAACTTGAGTTTTATGAAGGGGTAAGATGGAGGAGGCAGGAGAAGTAGGCAAGATAACTTCCCTGGAGGCAGCATTTCTGCTCAGAGGCTGCTTTGTTTTGGTGTGTTCTTCCCTCCTTGAGATTAATTAATTTGCAGTGGCAGGGAAGCTTTTGAAGGCTGCGTAATGCCACAATCCACATGTCCCTTTGTGTCCTGCAGGAAAGGCAGATAAAACAAATAATAAGCCAAATTACTCTGAAGATGGAGACCTGTTTCGCAGCCTGGGTGCTTGTTTGCATTTTCAGAGAGGGAAATAGCAGGTGTAAAGCATCTTCCCCTTGATACAGAACTTTCAAACCATTGCTCCTGTGTGGACCTGGGCTGTGTTGGGATTCCCTTCCCTGCTGTGTTTGAGTCAAACCCTGGTCATGATGGTGCCTTGGCTACCTCATACTCTTGCCTGGCATGTGAGCAAGTATTAAATACTGCCACTTGGTTTAGAATATCCTTAAGTGACTCTCAGCTGATGTAGAGGTATTTCATGGCAGCATGTTTCCCCTCTGTATTTTGGGGCAAGTTTCTCTGGAGAGTTCAAAGTCCTGGTTAATGGTGCAGAACTTTCCTGTTGTGGCAGACTCGTGTCTCTAAGAGTGAAGAATTAACCAAGTGTCTTGCATCTTCCTCTGAGAAGTTTGTTCACTCTGTCTAGGCGCTTATTGTATTGGGAAGAAATCAGGTATGATGATTTTCCAAGGCCAGGAACTCGTCTGGCTTTTACTCAGCCTCAGCAGGATACAATCCCTTTTCTTGTGTGTCTCTGCTGTGATGACATCCCTCATCTGAGGCTTCATATTAATGACAAAAGCTTAGAAGCACTTTCTTTCACCAATTTCAACTTTTCTCCATCAGCTTTGTATTACTTGCTCCTGGCTGGACCAAAATCTAAGTGTTCAGCATTCCAGACAGACTAGGTACAATGGACAATGTAAGGCATGAACCATGGTTTGTGATTTCATAAGGATTTTGAAATCCATCTTTCAGACAGGAGAATTAGCAAAGGCCAATTCTGGGTGCCTTAAAAATATTCCTCCCACATACCATCTACTTAGTGTGATATTTTATCTCTCCCGATACTTTAAAACTTTTCTGTTTCATGATTCAAACACAGAAACAAGAGGATGCTCCTGGTTGCCAGTCTCAAGAACATGTGTTATATCTTGAAGTGGCAGGATTTTTCAGCCCACAGCTTGGATTGCTGACACTGAAAGACTGGACATGTGTGGCCAGAACAGTCTAAACTTCACTTTTCCCACAGTAGCTGGGGAACTCCTCACTGTGTTACAGTAGACTACTGCCAGGAGGTTTGCTTTCTTCTTCTTGGAACCTTTTCCAAATTCCTATTCCTGCTGAGTAAAATACATGACTGAAGATAGACACATGCACCACAAGTAATGCTGGGCTTGCTAACAAAGTCTAAGCATGGAATTTGGGAGTTTAATCCTTATGTGAGGTGCAGTGCCATAAACCACTCCAATTACAGGGCAGACTGGTGTGCACATGCTTTGTCCTGAACACAGCTGAAGTCTGCCTGCTGAGTTGGCAAAGTGTTTCATTCCAGAGTACTGGTGGTAGCAGAAAATCTGTGGGGTTTAGTCAATTTGACCATAAAGCAAATATTAAGAAATCCAGGATGCAAATTTTATCTTTAGTGGTTCATTGTGCCCCTGAGATGTGTCTGGTGCAAACATTCTGTCCTGGCCTCTTGGTCTTGTTAAACTTCTTTCTCATGCTGTTGCAGAGTGGAGGGGGTTTTGTGCCAGGCATAATAAAAATATAACCTCTGCCCCAAATCCTGGTGCTTTCATGTCAGAGCACAGTAAATGTTTGCAGAGTTTTGATGCCCAAATGCTGGTATTAAATTTGTCAGCTGTGCTTTGCAGGAAGGATGAAGTTGGTTATCCCTGTTTCCTCTTACACAATCTTGTTTAGGTGTAACCTGGTCCTGTAAAAGGGAGTTTCTCCCACTATAACGTCTTTCTATGGAGATCAAATTCTGTAGTATATAGACATTTCAACTCTATATTACATATATAATACTCTCTGGTGCTTTAGAATATTTTTAAGTCACTCTTAGCTGAACTAGGTGTATTTCATGGCAGCATGTTTTACCTCTGTATGTTGGAGGAAGTTTCTCTGGAGAGCTCCTGGTTAACAGTGCAGAACTTGCCTGTTGTGGCAGACTCTTGTCCCTAAGAGGCATTGCAGGGCCATAAACCATAAACCCTCATCCTCATTCATGGGTTTTCTCATCATGTGAGAGGAAGAAGGGAGGAGATGCAGAAACTCGTGGGAAATGTGGCCAAAGGTGGTGGAGAGGCCATGAGATCTGCCTATAGCTGAGCTACTGGGCAATGGTCAACTGACTGGCAAATATGGGAGAAAATGGTTTGACATGCCAACCCTGCACTGTCCCAGGCACTGCTAAAAGGCTTTGGAGGTTTGGGGCACAGGATTTTTTGAGCCTCCAGTGGCACAGCCCCATCAGCCTCTTGGCTGCAGGTACTGGGAGGTTTCAGAGTTGCTCCTGTAACACCAAGATGAGGAGAAAAAGGGATCAGGAGTGCAAATGACTGAGAAAGTCAGCAGCAAATTTGGTATCTTGTTGAATTTTTTTTTTTTTTTTAGAGCTAAAGCAATTAGCTCAGTTGTGGAGCCCTGGGTGAGCTTTAATTCACTTTAAGGTTGTTAAGATATAGTTTGAAGGCTTTTTGCAAAACCAGGGCTCAGGTGGTGTCCCAGCCCTTCCTCAGGCTCGTGTAGTGTTCCATGTCCAGATCGTACTTGAGCTTGAAAGGAGCATCTTCTCAGAGTGCTGGTTGAGACGATCACAGCAGTGTTGGCACTGGAGCTCACCTGCAGGTGTGTCCCAGACAGGGACAGCTTGTTACTCTTTCATTGCCTGAAATAGGGATGGGAAACTGTTGTGGAATTTTCAGGGCTTAGCAAGAATCAAGAGTTTTATTTTCCTTTTAGCAGAACCCCTCTGTAAGGCTGGTTTTGTTGCAAAATGCAGATACCACGACACTATTTATTATGCTCCATTGGCTTTGAAATGCCTTCCATCTTGGGCAGCGTGCTCTGATGTGAGATGATGTGGTTTTGCACTGCTCCTTGCTGCTTCTCTGGGCTCCAGGGAAAGGAAAGGAGCTCAACTGCTCATGTTCAATTTATCTCCAGCTGTTGAAACATCCTTTTCCAGGTGATGAGGAAACATATTTGTTAAGACTTAAGGCCTTGCTCCTTGCCAGGTATATCATGTCCATTTATCTTTCATAAAATGTTTTGGAGTTTCATCTCTCAGTTCATCTTCATAACAACCATCACTCTGAAAAACAACATGTAGTTATAGACCCAGTAGTAGGTGACAGAAAACAGAAGTGCTCTGCCCCGAAGTGGCTTTTAGAAGCTGAGGTTTATTGCTCCTACTTTGCAAATAAGTCATTAATCATAAAATAAAGGCTTTGCACATGGCTAGTTCTCCCATGGAAATTCTGGGAGTACTCTTTGGGATCCAACCTGATTTGTGGTGCTCTTGGTTCTTTTGATATTTGCTGGCACTACAGGGTGCCTGGCAAGCTCACAAGAATTGACAGAACAGTCTTTAAGAAAATATGGACCCAGGTGATATCTTCAGCCTGTTGAGTTACGTACTGGGGCAAAATGCAAAGGAGAAACCTCTGTGCCATGACAGAACTGGTTGTACTGTTATTGCTTTGAAGATATCTGCAAGATCTAGCTGGGGAGTCGGGGTAGGATCCATCGTCTAGGAACTCCATATACAGTTTAAAGAGTTGAGTGGATACAGTTTATGACAAGATGCTGAAAGTGAAGGTCCCTGCTGTGTTAGGGAGAGATTAAGCTGTCACTGAGAACTCAAAACATTGAACTCCTGGTTCACCCTGTTTCTCTGGAAACCTCAAATCATATTTGAGGTGACAACAGCACTAAATCTCAGTAAACATGGCATTTCATGTCAGGTAGTGGCTTCATTTGTGGGAGGAGGTAAAGCTCCCTCAGCCTGCTCACCTTGCTGGTGGGATGCAGAGATCCTTTCTTTGCCTTGATTTCCTCCTACGTGAGACACAGCTCATTTAGAAGAACCAGGAGATTAATTAGAGTTTATGAAACACTTGAGGATTGTGTAAAACAAATCATAAAAACCAGAGTTGTGCCAGAGTGCTGACAGTATTTACACAACATCTGAAGGCTGCCTGTGTTGGACTTTATCATAAGGATATATGCACAGGTGCCAGAACTTAAGCAACTGTTAAATGCATCCTTCTGGCTCAGCATTGCCATCCATGAATCCTGTGGGAACGCTCAGTCCTCCCAGCTCAAACATAATGTTCTTGCTGGTTATCATCCAAAGCTTTCTGAAGGGGGAGACCACCTCTCTGCTGCTTGTCTGGAAGAGGGATGATGGATCCTCAGGGAAGGAGAAGTATTTGAGGATTGCAAAAGTGGTTAAAATTCATGGGGCTTTTTTTGCCTTGTTCTCAATTTTCTGCTCTTGGCTCTCGCTCCTCTTCTCCTGCATTGAAGAGTGTTGGGGTGGGGTGGGTTTAAATCTTCCACTGGCGCAAACTCAAGCGGCTTCCTTTCAGCATGGAGATCGTATCTATTTCATTTTAGATGTCATCTCCTACTATCTAGGAGGAGGCCGTATCTTCCAAGTGTTTAAACACTGAAGGTTATTACTTCCTTGCTTTAAAAGCTGGGATTGAAGGGCTGTTCAGCAATACCAACAGCATGTCAGAATTAATTCCTTCCCTCATGAGACCTTGGATTCAGCACCCTCGTGGCACAATGGAATGCCTGATGCCCCAATCCTGAGTTGTGCAGTGTAGGATGAGTCAAATCCCAGGCTCTCGCATGAGGGTGATTTATGGACTCATGAACTAAGCTGAACATCGTATTTCACCTTGACTTTCCATGAGACCCAAATGGTGCCTTTTGTAGCTGATAGTCCTTATCTTCCTGGAGGGCTTTCCCCCTGAGATAGGGGCCTCTGTTGCAGGATCACCTTTGGCATTGGGAAGGTGATTTTTCAGGAAGAGTGGGTGGTGGCCTGTTAGGATCCTTGTGGGAAATACAGCCAGGATGGATGTGCTGCTTGTGCATGAACTCCTCATAGTCCCATCTTTTTCCCACTGTTCCTGTGCTCAGTGCTTTGCCATGATCTGATACTCAGCTGTCTGCTTCAAATGTTAGTTGGATGTTTATCAGTGACTGCTTTTCTCCTCCCAGTTGTGCATTCAGTGACTTCCAGAAATGTGTTGGCTCTCAGCCAGGTAAGCATGGAGTACCCCTGGAATCAAGACATACCCTTTTCATCCTTAGCATGCTTTTGTGCAGATACCAACAGGTCGGCAGAAAGTGTCTTTCAAAAAACATCTCCCAAATGGAAGACAAGAATTCCCTGCACTCCTGAAAATCAGATTTTTAGAGACTTGTTAAAGGCCACAGGGTATTTTGGGAAGGAAGAAAAGGGCTGGTGCTTGCAAATTCCTCTGGTCTTTGAGCTCAGTCATATGATTTAAACGTAAGAATATGGTTTGGCTTAGCTGGAGGAGATTTATGGCTTTTGTAGGAGATAGGCTGAGCAGACAGACCTAAAAACCTTTTTGGATCCCAAACAAATAATGCTGAACATGGCATGTTTTATCTTTTAATTGAATGGCGGGCTATGTTTCCCACAGACTGCAGGTGAGTGCTCAGAATATTCAGGCTGTTTCAAGGCTTCTGGGTTATATTGATCATGGGTGTAAATCATCAGGGACTTGCAATGAAATAAATTAATTCCTTCTGTACATTATGGTATATTCCTCAAGAATGAGGAAGCTTTCCCTTCCTGGAATTTCAAATGCCTTTAGATGTTTGATCAGATCCCATGCGAGACCCAGTGGTATGTTTTGGCTCCGCATTCGATTTCTCTTTTTTTGAAGTTATTAGAGAAGCACAAAATCCTGGCAAGAAGGGGATTCCTTTACGTTCTGCTTAACGCTGATATTCTTGTCTGAGTTTCCAACTTCTAGTGGAAACAAAACTAAAATCTATTTTCAACAGAAACAGAAGTTGGACTGAGGCACTTCTTCATTCTCTTCTGTGTGTGGGAAGGGAGGGAACAGATAGGGAAAGCAAGTGAGGCTCAGCAGCATTTCTAATCAAAACCACGGTCTGATGATTGCCTTAATCTAAATTAGGGAAAACATCCTCAAAGAGGCTGAGACCAGCTGTAGGTGCTCCAGGGAATCCAGAGCCTTCTTCTTTCTGAAAGCTGGAATGAATCTGATGTTAAGCACCAATCTGATGAATTGCACTGGGCGTGTAATGGCAATGCAGGCTTGCAGTGGGGAATTACTGGTAGATGGTGCTTAAATGGACTTGAGCAATCTTTCACCCATAGCTGGATGGCATTGTTAAAAATACCAGAGCCTTGACTGACAGCTCAAGTCTATTTTTGATGTACAGGGAGACCAGAAAGGCTGAAACAGAGCAGACTGAGGAAAGCTTATTGTTTTATAAGTCAAGATTTGCTGTTAAAATGATGTTGGCTTAGAATTTGTTGCCTTTAATTTCTCTGGAAGCTCATTGAGTTCAGTGGGATGAAGGACAGAGCGAGCTGGGTAACTCCCCACCAAACCCTGTGAAGCTCACGGGGCCTGCAGCTCTGCCAGCATTTAGCAATTTCCCTCACAAAGGGATTTGATTTGGGTCTCCCACACGCTGGATGAATATTTTAGCCACTAGCTATGACACAAAAATGGTTCCAGAAGGTTCAGTGTGTGAAAGGCCTAGCTCACCAGTATAAGATGGCATTTCAGGCCAGGACCTCAGGAGCACATCTCTGCTCCTTTGTAGTAGCTGGGTCTTGTATGGCCTGGGCTGCTTGTACAGAAACTGTTCTGCTTCTGAAAGCACCCTTGGAAACAGTTCCAGTGGATTATGAGCTCCTGTGACAGCTCAGTTCTTTTGGGTCACAGCTTTAGACAATCCAAATTCTACCCCAGACGTCTTCCTCTGAAACATTGGACCAGCATTGCTTGTGTTGGTTAAAAAAAAAATATAAATCTGTGCGCTCTTAAACTCTAGTTTAGTCTCTTCAATGGAACTCCCATGACTCCCTGTCAGAAGCTGCTTCAGGAGCTCATACTGGGTAGAATTTGTGACAGTTTAGCAATTCTTACATCACTGATTTGTTGGGCAGCAGGGTGTTCACTTCTTGTCCTCTCCTGCTGTTTTCATCCCTTTTTACCTTGAACTGTGTGGGCAAACCCAAACCAAAGAAATGTAATCCCATGCTTTTACAACAGAAGTTACCCCTGAGACACTGAATGTGACTTGGGGATATCCCTTTGACACTGTTAGCGTCAGGTCTTACAACACATTTACAACATATCAAATTCAGAGGCATTTCTTAACAAGGACTGGGATATAGATGTGTGTGAATGATCCCAGGGTGGTTGTGTTAGCTTAGAAATGGATTTAATTAAATATGAAACCCTCTGAAGTATTAAGACAGGATTTCTGAGCTGGTCCTTCTTGGAGAAGTGAAAGGTGAGAGAGCTTCACACACAAGAATTGATGTCTTGGTTTGCTGAGGGACATTTGTTGCCTTTAGCTTCTCTGACTCTGTCCCTTTCCTGGTATTTACTTTGAAGAGACTGTATCAATTTTCACACCTCAGGCTGACAGTCTGCTCTTGGTTTATTGAATCATCTTTTGGGTTTCAACTGAATGAAATCTTTATGGATGAAGAATTGGATGATACCTGTGCTGAAGGTGTCCCTGCCCATGGTAGGGGGTTGGAGTTGGATGATCTTTAAGGTCCCTTCCAACCCAAACCACTTCATAATTAGTTCTCTGTCCTAAAAGGCTGATATCTACGAGTGCTCAAGCAGGTGCTGCCTTCTGCTCTGCCTGGATAATTGCATTTCAGCAATCCATACACACCTTTAAATCCCTTAATATATTTCGCAGCTTTGCTGTACTTAACACACCTGTAGTTAAGTGCCTCTTTGTCTGTAACGATCTCTCACCTTTATCATGTTCATCATTATTTATGAGGCTCATGTCAGGAGTGTATTGGTATTCTCTAGGTGTTACCCAAGCTCTCAGCCCTGCAGGCCGTGTTCTGATCCCCTGACTTAGAGCAAGGAGTCTTTGTCCCACAGAAAGAAAGAGACTTAATTGCGAAATAAGTTCTGCTCGGTGAGATTAGTGATTTAGTGTTCTGTTTGGAAATTACCTGGGCTGAAAGCATTTTAAAAATAAAGTTTGCTTCAGGAGTCGGGCCTACATGGCACAAAGACATTGGTAGGATGAGCTAATCACCGGTTAATTTTCAGATACATATCCAGGCTGCCGGTTATTAAGATGGAGCAGAGGTGGTAACGCTACAGGTACTTCAAAGACTTGTTGCTGTAGCTTTGTGACAAGGTTAATGAGGCACCACATGAATTTCTAGGTTATTTGGAGAAAATCAGAGCTAGTTATTTTCAGAGATGATGGTTCCAAACTGCCCCTCCTGAAGTGGAAAACTTGGCTTGCAGTTCTGTTTTTCCTCTGAGATCTCCTAGTTTCTGGTGGCAGAGGGATCTCTTCACTAGTTTATAGTAACTGGGATGTGAAAATTTTGAATTGTGAGGGAGTGAGCTGAAGCAATGAAGCTGTGAAGCTCCTGTGATGCCAGTATTTTAAACTCCCCCAAATATTCACCCAGGGTATGATGGAGGGGGAGAATGTCTCTGCCCAGAAAAGCTGCTCTTGTGAGTATGCTCCCTTGCTCATCCTTGTTGGCCAGTTGCAATCTTGTTAACAGACATGTTTTGTCGCTGTCAGTGGATTTATCTTTTCCTGCTGGTTTAGCAAATGTTTCTGTGGGACTGCAGGTTCCCCCTGAAGCTTTCTGGTACCTCTGGACGAAGGCAGAGGTTGTAACAAAGCTGTTGCAGGCACTGGAGTGGAGGAGTGGCCCAGGTGCGCTAAAAGCAAGGCTCTCTCTGAGCAAGAGTGAGGGGTGATCTCTGAGCTATGACTGCTCACCAGGAGACTTCCCTGCTAGGAGGCTGTTAATTGATTCTCCCTTCCCCTCTGAAATGAAGATGGCTGCATTAAGAGAGCAGTTGGCTCTGCCACTTGACCCAGAGGAACATTTCCATTAAGTTGCAGGATCTCTATCCCTGGAGAAGCAGATGGTTTCCTGCCTCCTCCGAGTGCCTGATCTGGAGAACAAAGAGCTGCTTTCCTGAAACAAATGTAATTTGCTGAGGCAGGTGTGTATCACTCTGCATGGGGCTTTGCCTGTGTAGAGGAAGCAGAGAAACACTCAAAGAGCTGCACCCACACCAAGACATCCTTTTTGTTACCTGACTTCATTGGTAACTTTTTTCTTGCGTGTCTCAAGGCTCAATGCTGACAGGGAAAGACCAGATGCTCCCTGTTTATACACACTTTACTGAAGTGTTTCCTTTTGTTTGGAGTATCCTCTTTGAAGCTTGAAATGAAAATATCTTTGATTTCTGCCACTTAGCTTATTTTGAAGCAGCGTGGTTAGGGGAAGAAATCCAAGGTTTAATCAGTGGGCCATACATCTCTGTCTGGAAAGCTACAAGACATGGGGGACATGCTGCAAGAGCAGTGCAGCTGTGGGTGAGAGGATGGGTGGATGTGCTTCTTGAGTATCCTCTGGTAAAGCATCTTGCTGGGGACACACTGGGGTGTTCAACCCTGAGTCTGAACAAGAAATGTTTTGGACCCTTGGCTATTGAATTTGTTAATGTGACAGGTGAGCTGTCTTTCCAGTGTGGGGTACACCAGGAGGGCTGATACTGGTGGTGTTGGCTGGTACCTCCAGCTCCAGGAATCATGGGAATCCCTGGTCTGCTTAGTAGTCCAAGTCATGAGTCACAATACGGGGTGGGGAGAACAGAGGAGTATTGAAAAACATGTAATTAAAAGCAGAGATGTTCAAAGGAGCATCAAACAGCTGGATGTGTGAGTCCAATAACAATGTGCAGGAATTTGTACTCCTTGTGCTATATTCATCATTGTTCTGATTTCCTCTTCCATGGATGCAATTTACCTCTGGGACTGGTTTTTTTTTTTTGTCACCATCACACATTCAGTCTGCAGGGAGTGCCATAGTCACAGCCAACGCCATCTGCCAGGGTGCTGCCAGTGCTGGTGGCACAGATGCTGCTGGGACAGTGGTACTGGGGAGAAGCCAAGTGAGTGGTGGTGTCCCAAAGCAAGGTCTGAGGACAGGCTGTGGCAGCATGTTTGGCCCTGAGGCTCTTGCTTAAAGCCCCTCTCTTTCAATATAAAAGAGCTCTGGTTTAACAGGACTCAGATTCCAAGCTGGTTGATGGCATTTGCTTCTCGTCTCTCACATGGGAAGTCTGTGCTGGCAGAGTAGATGGAAGGGCTGTGGGTGAGCTCAACATGCCCTCCTGCCTGGGGCCCTGTGCTGCCTGCAAGGAACTGTCTGGGAGGAGTGAAGGAAAACACCTTGGCCTCTTTGTGCCAGCTGCAAACCTGGCAAACCGCTGGGAGCTGTCAGAGCTGTGCTCTGGAGCAGTGCCTGGGGCACAGAGCTCATGTTGCCCTTCAGTCCAGGATCACCAGGCAGCTAAAGGATGTTTCTCCTCCTTCTCAGTGCTCTTCACCCAGCTGGCTTTCAGCATGGTTTTGCAAACAGCAAGGTTACACCTCAGAAGTGATTCCAGATCGGCTGGGGCACTGATGTTTAAAATCCAGATGAAACCCCATGTGAGGCAGTCCCTGTCCTGAAGGGTTTGGTCTGTTCTCACCCTCTGCCTCTTGCAGGTCTGGTGACAGAGCAGGGACCTGACTGAGGTCACGTAGCTGGTTTTGTGGCAGAGGAGGACGAACCTGTGTGGAGGCCCAGCAATCCTGCCAGGAGCTGGGAGACAAGGCTGCAAATAAAGCACCTCATTCCTCCTTCCCCCAGCATTGCACTGACAGGGCAATGTCTTCAAGCAGTGCCTGGGAGCACCTTGTCTCCTCCCTGTTTGCTTTGCATGGCTGGGACAGGCCCAGTGAAAGTGGCGGCCTGGTGACAAGCAGGGCTGTTTGAAGCCAGATTTCCCTGGGCACGTCCTCTTGCTCCACCTCTAACCTTCACCAAGGCAGAACTAGAGAACAAAGCATATTTTCTGACATTTGCAGGGCTCTGCCTTGCACAAGAACAAGCTTGCAGAAACCCATGTTCCTGGCAAGGGCTGAGAAGTGGGTGGGACAGCGCGAACAGGCTGGAGACGGAGAAATCCAGCTCCGAAAGGAACTTTCACTCTGTCCTGTGATGCCTCAGGCAGGGATTTGGATCTGAGGAGTAGATCCTTCATCAAAGTTTGGAAGAAATGCATAAAGCTGGGAGATTTGAGGAGCAGTGAGAGTGTAGCCTTAGGCTCAGCTCCGTGCAGAGGTGCTGTACAACTGGCATTACAGGTCTGTCTCTGTCAAGGGCTTGCTCTCCCTCCTGCTTCTCTTGGCTGGATTTACTGCTGGCTGCAAATGGGCTCATGTCAGTGTGTTTTCCTCTTGCCTACGTCACTCAGGCAAACCTATGCTTGGATCTTGGCCTTGCATGGATCTCCAGACATGGCTGAGGGAGGAAGAGCCTGGATTTTTTGTGTGTGTGTGTATCCTGCATTCAGGTCTGATGGAACAAGTCCAACTCTGTCTACCAGAGAATAATATATTTTAGGGTAAATTTGGAGGGTTGTGGGGGCGCCAAGGTGTTGCCAGCTGGCAAGAGAAAGCCGAAGATGTGATCCTTTCCCTGTTTCTTGCCTTGAGTCAGAGGTAGAGTAGAGGGAAGTTAAAAATAGTCCTTATAATAATCAGAACACAGAGATTCCCTCCTTCCTCCAGCCTGATTGGATTAGAACATGAGATGGCAGGCACCAGCTCAGACACAAATCCTTTGTCCCTGCTTTCCCTCATGCAGAATTTTTCCATCCAGCAGGACCCAAAGCAAAGCTGAGCCCTTCCACGCTGCAGAATAGTTACATCTGCAGGGATGGATGTGAGTGAAGAGTTACAATAGAATCAAATTTACCCTGACCCTTTCTAGGAGAGCTGAGAACAGGGGCAACCAAAAGGAACTGAAGTGTTTTGACCCTCCTTCAAGCTATTTGGACAGAGGTAGAAGAAAGCAACTTTTCCCAAGGTGGCTCCCTCTCTCTTATCCCCGTTTCTAATCCATTTGCATAAAGGTGCAAGGCAGAGGGAATCATAGCACTGTTTCCCTCTATGTTCCTTTATGAAATCCCATCTGTAATTTTGTATTATCCTCAAAATAAGGGACATAGTAAGATTGTTGCACAACTATTTGTATTATATATTCCGAGGGAAAAATTAATGGAGGAGTGACTGACCCTTTAACAGCGTTGGAAGGGGAGCTCAAATATTAATGTAGTGGCTGAGATGAAACTGCCTCAGCTGTACCTGTGGACAACTGAACTTAAATTCAGCTTAAATTCCTGTACTGTTTGCCAATTTATTAGAGATGATCTTGAATTGTAACCTGCAGTTGCCATGAACACAAACAATATCTCTGAATGCAACACTTGAAATGCAGGGAGAAATTTTGGGTTGTATATGTATGGAAAAGCTATGTCCAGGAAAGATTTCATGGGATGGTTTTTCAGCATCTCAACTCCGGCTAGATTAGAACATGGATCTGTTCCTTCTGGAGGAAAATCTCAAGTCATGCTCTGCCAATGGAATGGGATTAAGTTTGGATTTAATCTGTTCTCTTGACTCTTAGTCTGGAGTTACTCTGCCACGAATCTGGAGCAACAAACTGATCATTTAGAGCTCACAATGTTGATGTTATTAGAATTAGACAAATTCAAAGGTCTAGTATATTTTCAGGCCTGTACACTGTGCAAATAGAACAAATAATCAGAAGAGGCTGAAAGAACAGGCAAGATCATGTATAAGAGGCTTTGAATGCTGCTACCATCCCCAGGAAAATAACTGGATTGTACTAGTAGGACAGCACTCAAGATGCTTAAAACTAAGCAACTCATGCTCAGATCATGACTTGTGGTCTTGGGGTCTTAAGAAAATACCCTGCTGTGGAAGAAGCAGATCCTCAGAGTTCTTCCTGCTCACTTTCTGCCCAGAGCAAACATCTGTTTAATTGCTTATTATTTCATCTCCTTGCTGTGCTGCTTACCAGGTTATCAGGCCTGGCAGGCCTGAGGGACACTTAGACCACTGGCTCCCACTCCAGCCAAGGCAACACCTGTGGCTGTAGAACCTCTTGTGCTCGTGGTCCTCAACCACTGACCTCCTTGGAGAGCCCACAACATACAGGGGGAAGAGGCAGCAATCCCTGTTTGGCACGTGTGAGGACACGTTCCCAGCCTGCAGCATCACTCCAGCTCCCCTTTCTGATGCTCCTCCAGATGTGGTCCCTGACTTAAACTGCGTCAGGGGAGATTTAGACTTGACATTAGGAGAAACTTTTCCACAGAGAGGGTGACCTCTCGCTGGAATGGGCTGCCCAAGGAGGTGGTGGAGTCACTGGCCCCAGAAGTGTTTAAGAAAAGGTTGGATGATGTACTTGGTGGCATGACCTGGATATTAGGGTAGTGAGTTATTGGTAGGATGGGTGTTGGTAGCAGGAGGACAACAGGTTAGGTAACAGGTGATAGGTTGGATTTGATGATCTCTGTGGTCTTTTCCAACCTTACTGATTCTGTTGTGGCACTGTTTGACAAGGCTGAGAGGACACAGCCTAGGGTGTGATATTTTTGAAGGGATTTGCAGTGCAGGTCCTATTTTTTGCCTGGTGTGCAGTGCAAGGTGAAATTATTGCTGTTCAGGAAAGAATATGTACTAAGAGCTTTGGTTCCTTGCTGGCTCTGTCAAAAAGCAGGTGGAAAAGACCTTTGACTAATGTAAGATTTAACAAGGTGCTGAACGCAGGTGAAGACTCAAGTTATTCTGAAAAGCGATGGGCCTGCTCGGAGATGAGAAGCTGTGCAAATAAGGCCAGTGGCCTGGGTTCAGCCCCGTGTATCGCGGTGCTCCATCACCCTGCAGGTCCTGCGAGCAGCCCGGGGCCGGATCGCTCCGTGTCCCCTCCGGGATGCGCATCCCGGGGGCTGCAGCGGCAGCGGCGGCCACGAGAGGGCGCTGGAAGGATGCGGATTTTCGGGGGATGCGGCGCCGGGTCCGAACCATCCGGCTGCTGTCGTTACCAGGGGGAAAAAAAGAACTTTTTCTTTTCTTCTCCCCCTCCATTTTAATCATAAATCAGCACATCGCAGCCTGGGACAAGGTCAGAAGGATGCATTCTCAATGTCACTGCTTAATGCTGATTTTCTTTTCTATCGGGATATTTTGCTGTTGGATTTTGCTCTTCTTCCCTCGGTGGTCAGGGAGTCCTGTCAAGCACAGGCCTTCAAGAGAACGATCTGGTTTCTGTATCCGGTGATAAATCCCTGAACTAAGACAAAAGGGATACACAGAGGAGATAGTTTCAAAAACGTATTTTGTGTATTTTGTCCTGGTTGTGAGGTTACGACACCTGTCTGGTTTCCCTGAATTTTTCAAGCAGGAGATACTTTTGTTTCTTTGTCTCAAATGGTGACAGAGAGAAGTTTCCCTAAGAAATACTGTCTTGCCTGCAGAGGATGGTGGGGCAGGAACATATCCTGCTTCAGCTGAGTATCAGAGAAGTCAGGAACAGTAGGGAATGGAAATGTTTATTTCAGCCTTTTGCTTTGACCCTGTACTGATTCTGACTCAATTTAGTTCTGATTTTTGGGCTGCACATTGAAGTAAAGCATTCCATCTTAGAATATTTCACAATATCCATTCTGTAAAACATCTCAGAATCTTGACTTTCATTTTTCCTTTTGGCCTGAAATCGGGAGGAAGTGAAATCAACACCCTGGTATCTCTTTGGGAGAGAAAATCCCATTTTCTGATCTCTTCCTGGCTATCTGGTTTTGCTGGTGTTGTGAACTGGGATGATGGCTTTACTCTACTGGAATGTGTTCATAAGAAGCCTCTCACTTCATCCTCTGTCTGACATTTACTGCTAAAGGCCAAGGCAAACCTAGATGAGGCTTGAGTCCTCATTGAACATTGATCCACACTTTGAGATCTGCAGATGGGAAGTCTCTCAAGAAATGTTCTATCTGGAATAATTTTTTTTCTTGGGAAAAGAGCCTGTGAGCCAGAGATGGAGCAGGGATGTTGCTGAGAATCTGAAAGCATAAAGAGGGGACATTTTGACCTCTAAGTATGAAATATATTGCAAGCCGCACTAAAATGTGCGGTTCTTCAAGAAAAATAGCAGCTTAGACAGTGCTGAACAGCAAAAACCAGAGGCGTGGTGGTGCAGAGAGCCCGAATCCCAAATCCCCTGCCCGGTGCCAGCAGTTCTCCTCCTTCCCCTGCTGATGGCAGTGCTCTGACTCCTAACCACACTGTGCCGAGTGACTTGGACACTCCTGGGGACTCAGACGTGGCCAAGGACAAACCTTGAAAGGGGAGAAAAGGACTTCTAGGGTTGTTTTAAGGCTCGTGGTTTTCTCAGCTTGAGGCTGAGACACAGGTGCTGGCAGACAGAGCCTTTGGAATTGCTCTTTGTTGAATTCAAAACTGCTCTTCCTCACTCCTCCACCCAAAGCTGGGGGGTTTCATCACTGGCATGGCTCAGCCGATCAGCAGGAATCTGGCATCTGACCTGGAGACTTCCCTCGGTGATCAGCTTCATCCTCAGCTCCTTCAGATGGGAATTCCCTGAGATCAGCAAACAGCAGGAGAGCACTAAGTGCTCCAGGGAAGGGAATCACTGCAGGACATGCTCACATCCCCCTAGGACGTGTGGAAAGAGGGTATCACAGGAGAGAAATTGTTGTTGGCCATCCCGTTATTCATCTTTAAATAAAATACTTCTATTCCAGTAAAAATACGGCTCTCGGGTTGGAGGAGTTTCTTCAAGCTGTTCAGTTTGTGTAAAACTGAAAGGACAGGTAACCTCTGGAAAGATCTTTATTTCAAAGAATGAATCTTCCCTTCCAAGTCCGAATTTTCTTTCTCTTCAGTATAGTCCTTTACCAAAATAATGTAATATTAAAGCAAATATTAAACCTGTAGCAATAAACTAAGAAATGTGATTCTCACTTGCAAAATAAGGATCTCTGGTGAAGCTTTGATAATTTAATAACAATTAAAAGTCGGGAGTTTTTTTCCAGTTGGTAAAACCTGGAACTTTCTGCAAAGTGGCAAAGAAGCAATTGAAGAAAAGACAGATCCAGCTCTGAGCTGTGAGGTTTAAATCAAAACATGCGCACTTTAAAAAAAATGAAAATCTCGGGGCTTTAGAGACCCCGAGAAGGAGGAAGGGAAATTCATCTGCCTGGGGTTTGAGCTGGTGGCTTGGGTTGTTCAAAGAGACAGCATGTGTGTGGGAATACTTCCCCTAGTAAATGAAGATATTCACTCATCAAAGCAGAAACCTGCAAACGTGTGTTGCATAAAGGGGGAAATTCCAGGAATTCTTGGGGAAATTGCAACTTTGAGACTGCAGAATCGAGCCCACACCGGGCAAAATGCTTGTAGACCATCACGGGAATCTGTCTGGCTCGTGAAAGGCTGGAGTGAGCTACAGGAGTGTGATAGTGGGGCATAATGTTCCTGTGTGAGGAGGGAAGGAGGTATTTTCTGCTTCTTATGGGCTGGAAATTTCTTCCCAGCACAGTATTGCAGTTATCCTGATAACCACAGCTCCTTGTGGCCATCAATTACTCAGAGAGACCCCAACACCACTGGGAGTCTGCACACACACAAGAAGCAGCAGTGTTTTAGCTGTTAATTGGATGGGTAAGTTGCCCTTTCCTGAGGGCTGGGATGAACTTCCCATTGACCCCAAAACTGGTTTCTGGAGGCTGGAACGGAGCCCAAGGTGCTCAGGGCAGGTGGCTTTGACCAGCTTTTGCTGTACCTGACCTGCAGAGCTGGTGGGCTGGGGTTGCTTCCAGGATTTTTAGAGTAATCAGGTGAAAACAATAATCCCAGGGTTGCAGAAGTCAGTGGCACCCCAGTTCCCATGGGATCACCCAGCTGCTCCTTCCCAGAACAACCTTTTGATCCTCTACTTTGTGGGAAGGGGAGGTTTTGTAGAAGTATTGGGTGGCTCTTGCCTTCTCTTCACTCTGCTTCGGGCCGTTGCTGACTCTCTGACTTGTTCCTACAGCCACTTGCATCATCCTGACTGTTGGCAGAGCTACAATTAAACTTAAAATTATCTCTTATTTTCCACTGAAACCACCTAAAAAATCCCGACTTGTCATATGGAGATGCAGTTGGACAAACAGCCCCTGAAGGAAGGGAGCTGTGTTTCATCATGCTGTGGGAACGGGTAGAAAAGGAGACAATCAGGCTGAAATGTCCTGAGCAGATGCCCAGTGATGCTGCCAGGGTTTGGAGCAGGTCGGGGTGTGGTGCCATGTGGTTGTCTTTTAAAGCCCCACAGCTTTTTTATCAGTTTTCCTTTAGAAAAGCAGAGAAACCTTCTTGGTGGGTTGTTTTTGGCTTGGGATGCTCATGGTCTGTGTTGTGTGGTGGTACCAACAGTGCTCGCTCCTCTGCGCAGTGCAGGAGCCGTGTGCCCACTTCTGTTGAGTATTCCCTCAAATCTGACAAACCAATGGAACTAAACCACTTGCAACTGTCAGACAAGCCTTGAAGTAGATGTGATCCATGCCCTCCATCTCCCCCTTCCTGCTCTTACAGAACTCCTTTTCTTAGTCTTTGCTGCTGGCAGGTCTCTTGCTCGTTGTCTGGAGAGCAGCTCACGTGCTTCAGGACATCAGTAGCGTCCCTTTTTTGCCTGTTCATTTCAAAAATATTCCCCTGCCTTCCTCGCCTCCATCTGTCCAGTAGCCCTAAGTGGCTTTCCAAATGTGTTTATCTGAAATTCTTTACATTTTTACCCTCTGTCCTGTGCATGGGAAGCGACAGGGCTCTGGGATGCACCCTGCTGAAACCAGAGCTGAATGTACATCTGGTGCAGAGTTATCTAGAGGAGATGATCCTGTTGAAGGAAGGGTACAGAAATCAGGCCAGTGCCCTCTGTGAAAATGAAGGTGATAAACGTACCCTGTGATTACATTCCTCTTCTGCGCGTCTCGGCATCGTTAACTAATCCCTCCTAGGAAGCAAAGGAAGCTGGGAGCTGTAAATTACAGCTCTGCTTAATTGGTTGGCCATGGGTTTGGGAGGCCAGGCTGGGAATACACACAATTTCTTTATGTAAAAGAAGTGGGTTATTAGCAGGAGATGCAATGAATTGGGGGTTTCAACCAGTTGGTGTCTTGTGGTTGGATCCTCGGGTGTCTAAGAAGGTGCAAACTCCAACTGAAGCTTTTCCTGCCGTTGGGGCCTTCTTAATATTTCTCTGTCCCCTGTGGATTCTCCAGTGTCTAATAATATTGCTAATAAGCTGCAATGTGAGCTCAACAATTTCTTTCAGTGTGGGCATTAATAGGTCTCAGGATACAGAAGAGGGCCCTATTTTCATAAAACTTGTAGGAACTGTAAGACCTCTGCCCCCTCCACCAAGCTGGGTTGGAATTGGCCAACAAACTTGGGAGTTATTGGAGACGAGGGAGATGAGTATGTTTGTTTTATTTATATTTTATATATGTATCCCACGTGCAGGCTGATGGCAGAAACCTCATTTCTTAAGAGACTGAGATTAAACCTTGTGTTTGCCTCTCTATTGTAATAAACTGGGTCTCCTTTTATTTACCCACCTGTAGGATTTGATGATTTCCCCTTTTCTCCCCACTCCTCAATTTCCCCATATCCTGTTCCCAAAAGGGCTGGGGCCCTTCCCAAGGGATAATTTTGGGCTGTTTCTCAGGATGTCTGCCTTGAAGGATCCTGAGATGTAGGTGCACATATGTTATGCTTGCAGTATTTGCTCAGCAGCAAGAGGGGAAAGTATATACAGAGATAGTCTGCTCTGGACTTCCCCAAAGGCATTTTAGATTTGTGGGGTTTCCTTTGAGTTTGTCAAAGGCATCTATATCCTCACAGGGGGGAAAAAACCCCAACAACAAACTACAACAAAACTAACCTGAAAAAGTGCGAAATAGGAACAACATGGGAATTTGAAATATATTTAGTCCAGGAGGCCACTTTTATTGACTTGGAAAAGATCTTTCTTTTGGGGACTGTTTTTGATGACACCTGAAAACCCAGCAGTGCTCTTTCAGAGTTTGAATCGATAAGCCAATATGCTTTTAATGCTCCTTCAGTCCGTGTGTGCACACAAATTATCCCCTCACACACGCAATGTTATGTTCATGTTTTCCTCTCCCAGCATTCCAGCCTGCTTGGGTTGACCCTGTCTCTCTCAGTGATTTAGGTTTTAGAGAAGGAATGGGTAAGGATTTCCTTTGACATTTAAAGGCAATCCAGGTAATTGATAGCACTGGCAGCGTCCATCTCTCCCTCCATATATCTGCACAACAGTATCTATTTTTGACGTAGCTGACACGCCATTTCCTTTGGCAGCCCAAGGGCGGCTCATCTTTAAATTAAACTCGTCTCCGACCCTTCCAATCTGTGAGCTGTACAGAGGCAGACACGGGTGGGGTATATCATCTGGAGACTGTGCAGGCATATTTGAGCAGGGTGATGTATTATCAAAAGGGCCCTGCATTACTGCTAGCTGGAACCAAAACAAGCTCTAAAGTATTAACTAATGACATGGGAAGTCCCTTAGGTATCTAATCACCTTTAATGTTCAGATTTAGAAGACAACTTTAAAGGAAGAAAAAGAGATTAGCGGGTCAGGTCAGAGCACCCCTTCCCCCCCTCCCTCCGCCCCCAAAATACAATTGGCTTTTTAAAGTCAAAACCAGATTCATATTTCACCTCATCAGTAAATACACCATTAAAACCCCAGCACTACAGCTTGCATCTTGGAGCAAGGCTTTGCTGAAATTTGAAGGGGTTTGAACCTTTGGTTTGTATCAGAAGCCCATGACAGGCTTGGAGGTCTGGAAAAAAAAACCCTTCGTGAGGTTTGATGTAAAGTTTGGTGTTGCCTGGGTAGTGGAGTAGGAAGCCCCTGCAAAATTTCAGCTGTAGATTCCCAGGTTTTCAGGCATTGAGACTGCTTGGTCCCAAAATTGTGGTGCTCTGATCCCTGCAGGATGCAGCATTTAGCCTCGTGCCAGAGCTCCCTACCTGCACAGAGGTGCTACGGGACATGTAGGAAATCTGTGCAGGGGGAAGGAAATGCTGATTTGGCCTCCCAAGGCTCAGGCCAGCATGTGGCTCGCAGAACTGCCTCTGTGGAGTGAAAAAAAAATGCTCATTAGAAAGGAAAGCTGTTGTCAGTAAATTCACTTTTCCTGCCTGGTTGGGGACTCAGCTGTGTTCCTTTGACTTGGAGCTCAGCAAAGCTCAGGGAAAAGACTTTCAAGCCTGTGCTTTACCCAGTGGGCCAATTCCTGCCTCCCCCAGCAGTCTCCCTCCAGCTTTGAAGGAGAGAAGGGTGAGGTTTCAGTTTCCACTTGGGGATGTTGCTGCTGTTGATGGCAGGAGAAGTCCTGCCTTCTGGTGCTCGTTCCAGTTTAGTTCCCCAGCTTCACATTGGGATTTCCATGGAAGGGAAACAAGTTTTGGCATCCCAGTGCCTGCTGAAATTGATTGCAATGTGGATTTTTGTGCCTCAGCAACTTTGGATGTAAATGCAAAATTTGAAGGAATTGAAGTGACTTCAAAACATGGATTCCACTAATTTCTTTTTCCTCTAGTAGTTTTTTGGCATCTACACCACAGACTTCATCTTTCTGGAAATTTTTCCATCCATCCTTGCTTTTTAAAGGCCTGCAATCCTGAACCTTATGTTTCTAGCAAATTAATAAAACCTGGAGATTCTCAGCATCTTTCCAAGTCAGGTTCAAAACAAAATACTGGCCTAACAAAAAATCTGATTTCTTTCCCTTTCCCTTGCTCTCTTTGCTCTTCAAAAACTGCTTAGGTACAAATTGAATAAAGTTGTCATGTTCTCATATTTTTTTATGGTTTTCATCAAAAAAACCCTTTACTTAGTTACCTTAAATGGCTACTCCTTTCTTTTGAGAGGATAATTTGCATTAAGGTAAGACTTAATACCTCTACAAATACAGGAGCTGACCAGTGCAAGGGCACTCATGACAGAGAGAAATCCAACTAGTGTCTTTTATCCTTTGTTTAAAATAAAAAAGCCATACAATCTACCCTCAACAAAAGCTGTGGAACTGCATCTGAGGTTATGCATTCATCCAGGGCTGTGATGACGACATAAGTCACTGGAGCTCTGTTCTCATCTCATTAGTTATGATGTCACCTCTCCAGACATATTTGTAATTTTGCAATTTGTGGTTCCCAATCATTTATTCCTCTTAGATAAATACACAGACGGCGGCTTTGGTGACATCATGGTAAACCATGGGAGTGAAGCCTGAGTACTTTCTGCTTGTGTCACTTTGCCTGGCAGCTTTCCCCAGGCCTGTGTGGTCACCCATGTTGAATTATTCTGGCGGGAGGTTGCCCTGGGAAGTGCTTGTGATTTCCTCTCCTCCTTTTCTCTTGGTGCCTGTAGGTTGGCATTAGTGTAATGGGAGCAGCTTGTCGTCAGTTCACCTGAAAGGTCCCTTTTTAAGGAGCTGGAGATGATTCGTGGAACAGGGAATGAGGATTATGGCACTTGGCACAACAAATCCACCTGCTCAGAACACTGTGAACCCGAGATCAGAAGAGGCAGCTGGGAAATTGAGCTATTTCAGGGCTTTTCTGGTGCCTTGTACGAGTGTGTGTCCAGGCAGAGATGGAAAGGACAACTTATCTCCCTGGTTTGTGAAATGGGCAGCTTAAATCAGATCTTTAAATGGATAATAATAGGTGAGAACCTCTTAGTAGACCAAGTATTATCACTAAATTATTACCACTCTGGCAAGATGCTGGGGGCTTATATGTGAGATACAAACACTGCCAGTGAGTGTCCAACACTGAGCCCATCCATCACTGACTTGTGCTCCCTGTCTTTCCCTTGAGAGGAGCAGATGAAACAAGCCACTGAAAGCTCCTTGGCAAGGCTACTTGCCTTCATGCTCAGCTGGAGCTCAGCCTGCTTTCATGTTTTACATTTGAAAGTTCAAATTGTGACAGGAGATGATTAGAGTGGCAGAGAGGTGATGGTGCCCACCTCCCTGAAACGGCAGTGTAGGGCTCCGCCAAGAGCTGGGTGGGCAGTGGCTCTGACTTACTGCCAATGTGGAGCTCCTGTGGAGAGGGGAGGTACAGACAGATGCCAAGGAGACTCCAAGGAAGGTCTTTGGCAGGCAGCTTCCCAGCTACACTCGCTAGTGACACAACTGTTGTTGCTTTTCTTTGAGCGCGGTGGTGTTTGGAGGTTTTGGAGCATAACCCAGGCAATAGCACATTCCCAGCTCTGCCCTCACCTTGCTAAATGGACCCTAGGAAACATGGAGCATTCTAGTATGGAGCCATCCCACTTCCTTGGGGCCTTCTGTTATCCTGGGCTGCCTGAAGGAGCCAGGGATGTAGGAAAAACTGGTGGCTGCATCAGCTGGTGCTCTGGGTGATGCTGCATTAACATCACTCCTTGAGCTCTTGGAGGACTAATGTTTGCATGTCCCTAATACTGACCCAACCCTGGGGATGCTGGTGTTCTGCATCTCCTGAGAGCGCTGTGAAAACCACACTGGTCATGGTACAAATATTCTCAGTATTCAAAGAAGGACAAATATTTTCTGCCTCTTTATGCCAAAAACAACAAGGGTGGCTGAGGGCTATTTTCTGCTGCCATCTCCTCACTCTAACATAAGGCTGTGGTTCTAACCAGGCCCTTACTGCACTGTTGCCATAGGCTGTATGAGTTGCGGTTTTTCTCTTTTTTTTTTTTGTCTCTAAGCAAGAAATATTCAACCACAACACCAGTTTGGGGGGTAACCATGCAGTTGTCCATCTGTCATGTCTGAACACATCTCTGAGATCACAACTCTGCTGAGTGAGGCTGGTGAAGGTGGGAATGGCAAGGGGTTGTTTGTTCTGCCTTGGCAGATGTGCCTCTAGATGCTGAATGGAGACATGGAAATCTCTTGGGCTCCCTGTGCAGAAGATTGCATTGGTTGTGTGATGGGTGCCAAGAAGGGAAATATTGTCAGCCCTTTCTGTTATTCCTATCTTTTCCCAAAAAAGAAGCCCAGTTTCTGGTTTGACGGCCAGTAATTGGGTTGGATGGATTCAGAAGAGGTTGAATCTGGGTCCAGAGGAGGCAGTGCGAATTTTCTGATCCCTGGGCAGCGTTTGTGCAATGGGGAGCACTCTGCAAACTCGGCACAAGGCCGCAGGGAGATGGATGAGACTCTGTGAGAATGTTGTGAGGTTCAGATAAAATCTGCAGTTCTCAGGGCAGGGTCTCTGTGTGGTGGTGTCGATGGTAAATGGAGTTTACCCACTTGGAACGTGACTGACATGTTGTTTATCCATTTCTCATCAACACCAGGCAATGGAAATAATTTCTTTTAATATCCTATCTTGACATTAGGAGGGACAGGAGGGGTCACCCCACAGGGGCTTAGGAGCAGGTGCATAGGGGTCTCAGGAATGCCACCTTTCCGGGGTATTGGAAGGGGCTCTGGGCTTGCTGGAAAGACTGAGGGAGGCAGAGGATTTTCCCCTAAAATTAATGTGAGGGTGCACTGCTAAGAAGAAGTCTGAACCCCCCTGAATTATGCTGTGCACTGTGCAGAGAGCACTCTCACTTGTGTTCTCTCTCTGCTGGCATCTTCTCTCATAATCATTCATCCTCTCTATAAACAGATTTCCCAGTAATGGTTTTCATTTTCTTTGAAGTGTCCCATTCATTCTGCTGCTCTGCCCATTCATGTGCTCAGGGTTCCTTGAAAGGAAGACAGACACAAACATCCAAAGTGCTTGAAATATGCTGGTGGGGGAGGGGGTAGGCAGAGGCATTTCTTTTAAAATACATCTATTTGAGGAGACTTTCATACTTTTCACTTTTTCATACTTTCCCCCTTTTTCACATAATTCTTTTTTTGATTTTTGAGGAGTTTCTTTCCCCCTATACTGATCCCAGTGCAGCATGGTTTTTAAAATTCCACCCCCTATGATCTGCTCCTGCTGCTTAAAACTATTAATAAATTGAAAGCATGTTCTGGAGGCTGCCCTAATTCAGCCCCAAAGTTAAGCAGGTGCTGAAGTGGTTTGCTGGTGGGGTGCATTGCTGAACTGGGGCCTTCCAGGCTAAGGCACGACTGTCATCAGGGCTCCATGGCTGGGCTCACGCGAACTAAAGGCAGTATTTGGTCCTGAAAATCAGGAACTGTATTTGTTCTCTGTGAGGGCATGGGACTTAGAAGAGCTGTCAGGAAGGGCTGCAGCCACAAAGCTGAAGTGATGGTAAGTTGTGGGATGCCCTGCCCTGTAACACTTCACCTGAATCAGGATCCCGTCCTGCTGCAGGAATAGCCCAGATTTGAGGCTGAACTACTGCAAATGTTGCTACATTTTGCCCCAGTGTCCTTTGTCATACTCCTGCGGTGTGTGAATTTCCCAGTGTTTCCTTATGGACTGATCTTCACTGACCCTCCTCCCTTGGCTGAAGAGGGACTTTGCTCTAAGCCCTGGTGTCAGGCAAGCCTATTTAATTCCTGTGGCAAGGCAATGGTTTGCAATTACCTCTAATTATGATCTCAAAATCTTGTCCTAGTGCGAGGAGGGATTCTGATTAAAAATAGAAGCAGGCAGACTTTCCAAGGGGGGCTGAGTTTAGGTGTAGAGCAGAGATGAGTCCCCCTCCTGTGTGAAATGTCAGCTGTTACTCTTGAGCCACAGCCCTGTGAGCCTTTGCAAAACAAAGTGCCCCAAGCGAGTTCTTGTCTGGGTTTTTTCTCTTGACACTTGGCATTTCTGCCCACACATTCAAGATTGCACATGGCACGTTGGACTGTGTTTGTGGGCAGCCTGGGGTTCTTTTTAATTATTATGTCATTTTGGATGGGGGGGTTTGGTATATGGGAGCAAGAATGGCTTTTCTGTTTCTCCACCAGATTTTTGCCTTGAATTGGTTTTATTAGGACATGTTTGGCTTTGATTTCAGATTTATATGTAGTTCTGTTCTATCAGGCTCCAATAGGCTTTTTGAATCCAGGCCCTCATATAAATGGAGAATTATGATTCCAGCATTATGCCTAGTAGCAATAATAATAAAGAACTGGAGGTTTATATTGGTATGAGCAACAAGCCCAAATTCTCTTTCAAGAGCCTGAACCCCTGCGAGGCTGTGGATATGGGAGGACACGATTTCAGGTGGAAGGTCTGTGCCTGCTCAGCTAAGAAGGGTGGGGCCTGGACCAGATTTGGGTGAGGAACAGAACTGGGGGAAGGAGGGAGGAACAAGCCAGCCCCCAGCATACCACAAATGTGTTTTATATTGTAATATCAAACATTGGCTTATTCTGTGTTTTCTGTTAAAACAAGTCATAAAAGAACTACTTAAAGGGGACTCCATTCCTATATTTTATATATACCCACAGAGAACATGTGGAGTGCAGATAATGGTGACCAACCTTCCCCTGCCTCTTCGTTCGTTCTACTCCCCTACCCCCATCGCCTCCTTCATCTCCGCGATCTAATAAGAAAAAGAACAGAGCCGGTGTTAACACAGGAGGGGTTGTTAATCTATTCGGAAACGGATTTTCGGGTCTAGGCGCACTTTTTTTGGGGGGGGGAGGGGAGGGATGTTGGGGAGAAGAGAAGGGAGGGAAAGAGAAGGAAAAGGATGTTCCCCTCGCTCCTTGGGGCCGGAGGGAGGACAGGCGCGGTGGCCGGGGAGGTGCGAGGCAGCCGGGGCTCAGCCCCTCGGGGAGCCGCTGGAGGGGCTCGGCGGAGGGCGGGAGGGGTGGTCAGCTTGGGGTGGGATGTAATTGATAGCAGGGAAGAGCTGTCACAATAGCAGGATAGGAAACCGGCTATCCGGGACAGAGCCAGCTTTTAAAAGCCCCTAATCTGCCAGTCTATGTATTAAAGGTCTGATTTGAGGGGAGGACACGGGGGGAGGGGGGTTAAAGAGGAGGCCTGACTCCTGTTAGCTCCTTCTAATGAGGCAGTTGAATAGCATTTAAAAGGGCTCCTGGCCTGGCATGAAATCTCACAAAGGAACCTCCTTATTTTAATGCACGCAACTGACTTTGCTTTACAAACACTTTTATAGTGTCCAGACACTTACAAATCGACCTTCAGTGATTCTCGAGTTAATACGAAGTCTTGGGAAACATTAATGCGCTATTAAAAAAAGAAAGTCTCTCAATAGATCTTTCTAGTCTTACAAACATGCTCAGAGTTCTTGAGTACTCAACTCTGGGTATAAAAATGTAAAGTCGTTTAAAGCTATTAATGGGGGGAAGAAGTCGATCCTGCATTCCTTGCCCGAGTCTCTCATTTAAGCTATTAACCTCCCGCTTGTAGTTGTTTGGTTTGGGTTTTTTTTTTTCAGGAGTAAAGAGCAACGGATTTTGGCTTCCAGCAAACATATTTAAAACCTCGAAGAAGGGCTTGTGTGTCGGCAAGTTTATCTTCCCTCTCCGCCGCCCCACGATATGTCAGTTGCTTTAATAAAAAATCCCTTTTTACCTCTCCCTGCAGACCGCGGCTCTCTAATTATCGAACAATGAGGGGAAAGAATTTTAGGGGTCCCATCCTGCCAAGCGAAAAACTGGAGGGGATGGGAACGGCGAGATCGGGTGCTGTCTGCAAGCAGCTTGGAAAACATCTCCTTCCCTTAAAAAAAAAATAAAATAAAAAAAATCTGTGCAGCAGGAGGGAAACTGCTTAAATTGGCAAGCGAGATTAATGAGGGATGTAGAATGAGCGGAGTGAATCGTAGTGGAGTAGCTAAATGCGGCAGGAAATTTGTGTGTGTATGTGCAGGATGGATACGTGCATAGCTTGTGCTGATCCTGGGAGAGGGATGCTGGAGTTGGGGTTTGGGAGCTGCGATTCCCAGCGGGTTTGTCCCACAGACACGGAAAAGGAATGAGGAAAAGGACTGAGAAAAGAGTGTTGTGATGAGAAATGAGGCGGGATTTTTGGGGGGCTTTCGGGATGGGTTTTGGAGGGGGGAGTCGCTTCCCACGACCTGCGGCTCTCCGGCAAACTCCGCCGTTTCTAACCGTGAAAACTCGTTTCTCACGTATTGGTTTTGGGGGTTTTGCCTTTGCCGCTGCTCCTGGGCTGTGGAGTGCGAGGCAGCGCTGGTGGGAGCCCGGCTGTGCAGGGAGGAGGGGGGTGTGCTCCAGCGCTTGGCTGGGAGAGGGGGGAAACAACAAATCCAAACCCAAACCACCCCACTCTCACGGCCCAAATTATCTCCTCTTAACGCTGGGCTCCGATAAGGCCAGACAGAGGCGGTCGAGCCAGGGGGGCCCGGACCCCCGCGCTCCTCTTTTGTCTGGTTTTCCCCCATCTCCCGGCTCTCGGTCGGTTTTTCTCCTTTTTATTTTTTTTTTTTTCTTCCCAGGGAACAAAGAATCAATTTAAAGCAGGGAAAGCGCTGTTTGTGCAGAGCCGGCCGCGCCGCTCCGCGCAGCCTGAGCGCGGAGGCTCCGCTCCAGCGCAGCGCCGAGGGGGGAGCCCAGCCGGGAAAATAAACAACTCTCTGTTTTATCTCTTTGCTTCCCCCTCTTCAGTTAAATTCGTGGGAGGGAGAGTGGATTGGAGCGTACGAACAGCTGCTTAAAATCTAATATAGACAAATAGACATCTTGTATAACATTAAGTTTTAGTAGGCAAGTCATTTATTTTGAAGTGCGCTTGCGAATAGTTTGGCAAAGAGCTTTTCTCTCTTATTCCTGTTCCTGGAAAGTAGCTGGAGAGTTTTCTGGGCTGGACTGGGATAGGATGTTTGGGAAGCAACAGAGCGCTCTGCCCGCGGAAACTTCCCAGCCCTCGGGGTCGCTCACCTCAGAGCTCCGGGCTGGGGCTGGATCCCCTTCACCCAGTCGAAAAACTAATGGGAAGAACTCCCAAATAAAACCAGACGTAGAGGAGGATCGTTAGGATAAAATAGGTATTTATTATTTGGATAATTAGTGGTACCGCAAAGAGCTTTATCGAAGCTTAATATTTGAACCGTTCAAAACACGAAGTTCTGGAGCATCCCCTTCATTAGTCTGACGCGATATTAAACCAAGAAAGGCTGGCACGGGCGTATCGCGAGTTTGTAAATTCCTGAGGAAAAGCGGACTTTCCTGCCATGGGAAGCTGTCGGTGATGGAGCAGGATGCCTCGGCAGGACGGACACACGGACTGCTCTGCGCCTCTGTCACAGGACTCAGAATAAGAATAATTATTATAATTCTGCTCCGTATTTTATAGGAATGGCAGAGCCAAGAGCGCAGAGGCAACAAGCAAACCTGTGTCCAGTCAACCGTGAGGAGAGCGGCTTCAAATGAAAGGGTTAGAATTCAAGAGGGAAAAAATTAAAATAAAATGGGCAAATTAAGTAGGAAATGAAAGTTTTATTTGTGGAGGTGTGCGCCTGGGTGCTGTCACCCAGAGCCGATGTCTCTCCGTGCGAAGGAACCACCGTCCTCCCCCAAATCGCTCCTTGGAGCAGAGTGTCTACGGTCGGATACAGGAGGAAAAAACAAGGGGAGAACTGCAATTGCTTGTGAGATAACAAGTCCCTCTGCTTGAGCTATTGCTCTCTCCCACCTTCCACGTTTATTTGTATGGACAAAAATTCCATAGATTACCCTCTATTTTTGTTTAATTCGTTATACATATATACACTTTTTTTTTTTTCTGCTTCGTACTAAGACGAGCTGGTGAATTACCAGATAAGAAACAGTGTGGCCCTTAGGATAAAGTTTTCTGCCTGATCAGGGGCTTGTGTGTCTTTTTTTTTGTTCGTCGAAACCGCTTCCTTGAGCTCCTGGTGCGGCGGCCTCGACCGAACACACCTCTGGACTTTACCACTTGCGAAAGATGCGATCCGGGGGTTAAAATACGGGTGGCTTTAGCCGTGCGATCCTTTGAATATTCTCTTCATATTTAAAAAGAAACATAAAACAACCTAACAAAATCCCATGTATTTTATCCCCTTGGGGTGTGCGTGGGGGGGAAGTGTAGAAACCAGTGTGTTCAGAAAACGTTTTGGAGGAAGAAAAGAAAACAGAGCTACGAGAACTTGCGGGCCGGTATGAGCTCCCCGTTCTCCGCAGCTGCACGGGGCCGTGAAAATACTCTTGGAGCTCCAGCCGCGGCCCTTCCGCGGGCCCGAGCGCTCCCGCGGAGCAGCCGAGCCGAGGGCTGGAGGTGATTTATTGTGTGTTTGTTTGGAATCGTTCCCCCCAAACCGAGAACCAAACCACTGATCTCCCTCAAAGGCGACAGCCCTGGGCCCTGCAGCGAGGAGCCGACTCTCGCTCCGCGGACGGTGCGCGGGGGGCGGCGGGGGCTCCTCGCCGGGGCTCAGGGATGGGTGTTTTCTCTCGCTGCTCGGAGCCAGCGAATATAAATTTTTCTGCCCAAAGCCTTGGCTTGGCGGGGGAGGAACGCTCCTCTCGCTTTGAGCCCCGACTTAATTTTGCCGCTTAAGGAAGCGATCGAGTCCTTCCGAGCAGCAAAGGTGCTGCCGGGTCTGTTATCCCTCAATTATAACTCCATTAATATCTTCTGCTCATGGTCAGCAGCGCCTCCGCGGAGCAGGAGACGGCCCTGCCTGCGCGCCGGGCGGCGGAAGTCAAGCGCGCAGCTAGCGCCAGGTATTACCCTTATCATTACTATTATTTGGGTTATTTTTATAATATCCGAAGTGCCTGCGCCTCTCCGCGCATCCCAGCTCCCTCCCCGGCGCTGGGAACCTCACCAAGCCCGAGGTGTTAACGAGGGGACTAAAGGGCTGCGGAGCGGGGCGCGGAGCCCCGCGGAGGGGAGCGGGACAGCCCCGCACCGCCGGTAGTGCCGGAGGAAACGCCTCGGGTTTCTTTACGGGCTCATTTTCTCAGAGGAGGATTTTACAGCATGCGTAAAGAATTTTGAAAAGCAGTGGTAAATATTTTCTCTTCTGGCAAGTTATTTATTGGCATGAAAAGAGGATTTTTTTTTTCCCCCCCTCCTCTTTATAAAGCTACATGTGGTGACCATATAGGATCAGAAATAATGTGGCCTTTCTGGTTTTGAAGAACTGCTAATGTCATTAAAGGTCTTCCTAACACGCCAGCTAGGAGTTCAAAAAGCCTCGCCTTTTATCCCGAGCATATATTTGGTTGTTTATAAAGTGCAGACTTCCTTATGCTCCAAGTGCATCAGGAGGATTTCTTAACTCTGTAGAAGGATCTGTTTTCAACTATATTCTTCTTTGGAAATTGGACTGTTTAACTAGTGTCTTTCACACTTCTTTGCTGGCTGCTATTTTTATACATCCAACCGCAGATGAGGTTTTCCCCGCACACAGAAGCAAACAAAGAATTATCCCCTCTGCTTCGTATTACACAAAATATCTGCGCCGGCCACTAATTGTCCATTAGTGCTAATAAGTGGCTAAAACAATATTAGGAAGATAACCCGAACAACCTGTCTTCTCTTTATTTTAGTTTGACTTACTGAAGTCGGGAAGGTTTTGACGAAGACCCGACTAGACGTGTCCAGGGAATCTGTGTACTAAACTTTTGGACTGTTGATTTTGAGGGTCACTTATCTAAGCTAAGTTCAAAGTGTCACCTGCTTTCATTCCTTTTCTGTCATACTCGGGGAGACTCCACACAACACACAGTTTTCTTCTCAAAGTGCTTGGAAAAAATCCCTCCGTTTCGAGTATTATTTTTTTTTTCTTCCTCTTTCCCCCTCACAAATGCATTAGGAATTTCTTCTTCTCTAGGCTCTTAGGAAAAACTCATTTGAATTCTGTTATTAATATTTTCCGGACATGCTCTTTTAGTGTGCCATTTGTAATATATTAGGATGAATTATATGAGTTGGGGGGTGGTGGTGTTGTTGGTTTTTTGGTTGAGGGGGTTTTTTTCTAAGGAAGGGGAAAAAAAAGAGTGGGGGAGGGAGAAAGAAAAATCCGGAGAAAGAAGGCCTATTCTATTAAATAGAAACAAGATGTTCAAATATAGAATACATGAATTTGAAATCTGGTGTTTTCCACTCTCGATGCTCATGGCGTTAAAAAAAAAAATCCACTTTGCTGCTTCTGCAATTTAAATCCTTACACAGAAACATAAATTATCCGCTGGGATATTATTTTTAATTAAAATTCTCTTTCCTGAAGGAGTTGTTTTTAACTTCTCTTTGGTTTTCCTGAAGATTTTTCTTTTCCCTCCGATTTAACATTTTTATTAATTGAGGGATTCTAAAGACGTGTCTTGCGAGCGGGTTGGTGTTTTTGAAACTTTGACAGAAAACAGTCCGCTTGTTTTGTTTTGGTTTGGGTGACTGGTTCTGGTGAAAACGCAGAGTTCTGAAAAAACTCAGAGGGAGTGGAAAACTTCGAGCTCCTAAGACACGTCAATGAACAGTGTTCACACACACCAAAAATCCCATGTTTTTTCAATGAGCTCTTGAATGTCAAACCCCGCACTAAGTCTTTGGAAGGGCAAACCTAAATTTATGCCTCTCCAGCCGGTTTTAGGCACCTAAATAGAAACGAAACCATTCGCAGAAGTGCTGAACCCTCACAAATCTGGGTGAAGACAAGGAAGACAGCTCTGCTTCATCGCCCCTAAAATCGAGTCCCTTTTCTCTCACTGCCTGCATGGGACTTCAGGCACTTGGGCTGGCTGCTGAGTTCAGCTGCCTTTATCATTTCCTCTCAGAGAAGAGCTGGAGGAGCAAGGAAAAGTACTTCTGTATTCAGAAGAGGCTTGAAGCATTTGGTGGACTTCAAAAGGTTTGGGAGGGGTAAACAACACACCTGCTTTATGTTAGATGTAGAGATGGACTGAGAGGAACCACCTTGGCCACTCAGCCCAGCATTCCCCCGCAATCCCATAACGAGCCCCAGAAATATTCCTGGAGCATTCATACCACAAAACACCTCTCAGGACCTGGGGATAAATGTTTAGGTGCTGGTAGGAGAGATCAACCTGCTGCCAAGTGGTAGAGAACCCCAAGACCGGGGATATCTTAGCAGGGGACTTTAAAGGCTTACGTTATTGCTGACCTCAGGCTCAGCTGTTTTGAACACCCACAGGGTTTTTTTCTGTATTTTGGTTTGATGTCTTGTCTGTCAGAAGTGTCCTCTTCTGCCATTTCAAGGTAAAGAGACCAGAGCACTGAGGGGGGAAACGAAATTTGTAGCAAAAATGAAGAAAAACTAAGGAAAGCCAGTGGCTTTGTGTTCTCCAAGAAGATCTTTCAGGAAGGGAAAGAGGCATTTTTTGGTTACCTGAAGTTTGCAAGTATTAAGGCTACAGGTCATCTTTTTTTCATGGGTATTTCTGGGTTTTGGTGGGTTCTCTAGAAATGTTGGGGTCCTGCTCCAACAGCTGAAGCGCTGTTGACCTGTCAGTCCTACTCCCCATCTTATGTCACCAAACTTGTGTCCCCGTGTCCCAGCAGATAAGGAAGGTGAATGGGAACTGAGGGCACAGACAGAGTTATCGGGGCAGGTACATCTGCTAATATGTCTTAGTGGTTTCATTGACTTTTTTTTTTTTTTTTTCTTTTTCCTGTAATTTCTGAATCAATCATCCTGCTATCAGCCAGCTCTAGAGATGGATGAGTAACACCAGTGAGATAAAAGAGTCAAGACTCCCTTTCCTGTGATTTGGCTGCTTTTTGTTAACAGTGCTGAGTGCCATTATTTCCCATAAAAGACATCTGGAAAATCATCCATGTGTGGTGGAGAAAGTGGCTCTTCTCTGCTTTGTACTCCCCTTTGATCCAACATGGAGCACAATTCACTGCCCCTTGAGATCAATAGCTGCCATCCTGGGATATTTTTCACTCTCTTATGCTGTGTGTGATTTGAGCCACTTTAAGAAAATACAAATGTTAACTGCTTTTTGCCTTAGAATGTGTTTATTTATGGATTTGTGATAGCCAGACCAATGCCAGGAAGAGAACTGCGTGGACCAGCTGGATAACCCCACTGGGTGCAAGTGGTTGAGCTGTTCCTCTGAGCTGGGTTGGCTTCACCTTTGTAATAGCCCAGGATTAAAGATTCACAGGAGTATGGGTGGCTGTGGCAGGGCTGTACAGACCCACAGTAATTAAAGCAGAGACCTCCAGAGTGAAAAGCATCAGCTGTTCTAGTTTGAGTTTAAGCTGCCTACCTGCAGTAGGGGTGGGTTCAAAGCCTCTTGTTCAAGGGATCCCAGGGATCTCAATCTCTGTGTCCCTGCAGTGACTCAGTCTCAGAGTCTTCCCCATGCCTGTTCTTCAATTCCCCAGTGCAAAGACACCTGGATGGGTGAGAGTGGCTGTGTTAAGCTTTTCCTTAAGAAAGCAGCTCTCGGATATGTGAGAAGGTTGACAGTACCAAACAGGAACTTGTGACCTATATATTCAATGAATGGCTCAGTCGGATGGACTTTGAGATGTTTGTCTGCTCAGTGCCTCTGCTTTCCAGCACTAAATCCTGTAGTATTCGACCTGAAAGGTCCTGCTAATATGAGTAGGATCAAGCACAGACCTACAAAGAGCAAGGGAGGTCATTATTTTCACAGGAACTGAAAGTTGGACCCTAAATCTTCAGAGGAGAGCGGTGCCTAGAAACCAGCTGTCTAATATATCTGCTGTGCTAAACTGGTAGCAGGGAGGGGAGAATAAAAATGTGTTTTGCAGTATAATATTGCTTTGTGCCTCCAAAAAGGCTTCTAATTCTATGTTTTAAAGGCAAACATTACAGCTAATTGAAGAGCAGAGAGGAAAAATGGATCTCCTTTTCTAAGTGCCAATAAGACTGGGTTCTGGGCCAGTGGTTCTGTGAGAGGTCTCCATTTACTACCTGTCCTAAACCTCAGGTATTTTAGAAGGAAAATGCCTGCCATATATTAAAGAGAAAAGTCATTAAATGGATGTCAAAAAAAAAAAAAGAAGGAGGACAGAGAAAACCCATATGACTGAATTTATGGCTTGCTTAAGAAGCACAAGGTAGCACTGAGAAAACATAAATGAGAACAAGGGGGCATCCATGCAATGGAAAAGGTATTTACCACTTGCTGCCTTCCTAATGGTGACCTCGGAAGAGGCCCACCAGGATGGCAGTGTCACTGTCCCATCCCTTCAGCTTGGCCCCTCCTTCTGTCTTTTCCCCCACGCCTCCCTCCCTTGTCCAGAATAACCCTCCTCCTCCTCCTCCTCACTGGGAGTTGGATTAGGCCCCGTGCCCAGAAAGTTGCTCGAATTTTATTGCTCTGTTGAATGCACCCATTTGCCTCTGGAGGAAACTGCTCAAGCAGCCCTGAGCCAGCAGGAAAGTCAAGGTTTTGTGGGCATCCAGGCAGGAGCCAAGCTAAATGAGCAAAGGGCAAAGGGAGAGCTCTCAGGGACAGCAGATTCAGAGCAGGGGCTTGGCTTTGGGTAGGAGGATGCAGGAAAAGGGCAATTTAGCCATGACCTCCATGGAAGCAGAGTGTTCAGAGTGTGTGGTGTCACACCAGCAATCAGGCTGAGGGTTGCTTAGGAGTTGTCCTGTTCACCTGGCCATGTTTTATCCCAGAGTTTTAGGCAGAGCCTGTAGCAGAGTGAGGTGGCCAGGAGACAGGTAGAGACAATGAATTTGGCAATGCCCTGAGCTCCTGTTGAACTTTAGGCTCTCCTTTTGATCATCCAGGAGCTTACTTAAGTTAAAGAACCAGAATTCCTTGAGGGCAACTATCCTTCCTTGCCCATCTCCTTCCCACCTTCAAGATCAGCAATGAGACACTACAGTTCTTCCATGGGATCAGCCTCTCAGTCAAGAGGAACCTTGGCAGGGGGGGTTGGCTCTCCCCAGTTCTGTTTGCACTGTCTTGCAGGAACCCGTGTTACTGGTCTCACAACAAATGTTGTGTGGTGCTCCTGCTCCTCATGTCTGCCTCCCTCAATCCCAGTGTGCAAATCATCACAAGCTTTATAGTGTTTTGGGAGGAGAGAAATCAGGGTGGAGCAGTGACTCCCATTCCACACTGTGAGTAGCAACAGTTGAATAAAACTTGGTTTGTTGTGTTTTTCTCGTTAGCTTTGTGCCTGGTTTGATGTCCTAGCTCGGCTCTAGTGCCAGCCAGCTGCTCTGGAGAGGGGTGGGCTGATCCCTGACTCTCCTCATCTCCATCTCCCCAGCTTCTGATTCCTCATGAGACCCTTGCACCTGAGCTAGCAGGGTCTCGTGGCTGAGTTTGTGGCAGACTAACCCCACTAAAAACATGGCAAATAATTTAGATTTTGTGTCAGATCAAGTACCGAGCTGGCCACCTTATGGTCCTGAACCTTTCTCTGTTTTAGGGTGTCTTTGGTATGATCAAGACAAGGGAGGTGGCTACAAATGCTTCGTTGTCAAAGAACAGTGGAGGGGAAAATGAGAGGCAAGATGAATGAGAATCCTGCTCTGAAGCTGGTAGGATAGACAGAGAGTTTAAGAGAAAGCAGATTTGTTTTGTCCTCTGCTCCTGGTATGCCCTACAGTCTTGGGCACTTCTCCTAATCTTCCTGTGCCTGCCTTGTCCTATCCTTCTGCCTTGAGAATCCTGGAGAGACAGGGCCAGCCTCTCTCTGTGTATTTGTGGGATGCTTCACACGGTGGTGTCTGTCACGGTGTGGCCTCTGGACTCTATCACAGACCTACTACTATTAATAATCCAGAGGATTAGAAAGATAAACCAGTTACAGCAGGACTCGGGCTTGCCAGTGCTGTCCACTGACTTGTGGTATCTCCTAGGCGGTAGAACTGCTCCTCTCTGTTTATTTACAGTCTATAACTTTGCAAATGATCTAATAGAGGCTCAGGTTTTATTTCTTTGCAAACTCCTCAGCGTAGGAGACATCTGTGCTGACAGAATTATCTTTTTTCTTTTTTTTTTTTTTTCCTCTTGCCTATAATGGTGCCTTTAACAAGAGCTGGGCTTTAATTGGAGGCTCAGATGGATCCCTCCCCCTCGGCTTGGGGGAGATGCCTGACAAGTAGCCCAGCAGTAATACACGGGCAGATTGAATACATGTATCTCAGCTGTGAAGCAGTGTTTGTCATATATTTAATGTACGTTTAATCCCAAAGAAGCACAATTATTTTACTTATCTATACGTGAAGCATAATAAAAATCTGCCTTTTCCCATGTGCTGAGCTGTCTTATTTCAACTAAAGGCTGCAGCAGTTGCTCTGTGGGTGAAGTGGGACCCACCGTCCCGGGTCCCCACTGGGCCTGGCAGTGGCCGGGCTTCCTGGGCATCCCTTGCGAGCCAGGGGCTCCAGACTCCTCCAGCTCCATGCGGGGATGCTGGAGGCTTTGCTGTGTAGGAGGGCTGTAGAACTCCCTGGGGTCACGGCAAGGTGAAAGTTGTTTATTCCAGGGTGGAGGATCTAATCGAGGCCGGAGCGTACGGACAACCCCGTGCTGACTGATCTCCCTCTAGGGGCACTTTTCCTTTTCTGTTGTGATACTAAGTGGATTTTGTCTCCAGGCTGATACAAGAGGGTTTTTTCCCCTGCTCTGTGAGGAGTGGTGGCATTTCTTTTGCAGATGAGGAAAATGACGCTCAGGAAGTCAAGGACCGGGATGGGGGTTTTGAGAGTTCTGTCCCCTACACTGGGCAGTCCATGTCCCTGTGCACCACCCTGGCATGAAACCAAGGGGTAGCAGGCACAGATCAGCTTCTACACAGACCTCCTACACAGGCCGAGTATCTCAGCCACACGTTTTGAGTGAAATCAAGCAGAGAGTTGCTATCCTTGAGAATCCAAGAATTTATGAGGCCATCCAGTTCCCTCCAGCTGTGAGACCTGAGTTAGCCCTACCCAGGAGCCAAATTGTAACTCAATCACACATCTCTCTCCTCTCTTTCCTGCTCTTGTATTTTACAAGGGGGATTTAGGAGTGATGCTGTGTGTGTGGAAGAAGGGATGAGGTGTATGTAACGAGTTTTATAGTGTGACAGATATTACCTGGGATCAGCACAGCCAGATTGAGGATTTTCAGTGCTGCAGGACAAACGAACTTGCCAGCCACAGCACAGATCCCAGGGCTGGGCTGCTTGTGCCATGGGAAAGGGGAGGAGAGGGAGCTGGCAAGGAATCTACCTGGGCTTGGCTTGCTGCTGGCTGCAGCTTGGCTCCCTGGGACTGTGGCATGGAGGGCAGCTCTTTGCATGGCTGCTAAAGCACCTGCTGCATTGTGTGTGTCAGCCCTCTGCATTGCACTTGATGCTGATGTTTCTGCACCTTCTTCCCACCCTTTGCCAAGGAGATTCCCTGCCCCACTGGTGAGATGTCAGCTCCCACTGTGGCTCCCCCAGCTACTGTAATCATGTTGTGTAAGGTGTTATTCCACACTCCTGGAGAATGTGGTTCCTCTCTGATTGTTGCCAGCATGGGCAGTGGTGGACCAGCCCTCTAACAGTGTGAGCCCCCTCCCCTTAGTGACTTGCTCTGCCATAGCAGATCTTAAAAGCATGTTGGAAAAGGGCAAATTCAGTAGTGAAACTGAACCAACTTGATTGCCAAACATATTCTCACAGAGGGATTTTCTGGTGTGTAGCTGTGTGTGGCTTTCTAGTGGTGCTCTGGTTTGTGGGGGCTCTGATGTCTGGCAAGGTGGCTGAAGTTCATGGCTGGCTGACGTTTTCCTCTTCCACGTTGCGTAAGAACTTTGTTTCTATAAAAGTGACAGCAGGGTACTGGAAGAAGTGGAAACAAATACCCGACAACTGTGAATAGAGACAAGAGAGACAAATCAATTAACGGAGGCAGGTACATGGCTGCAGGGCTCATCTCTTTTCCTTGAGGGAAACAGGCTGAGCACTTGTTCTACTTAAGATCACACTGGGCTGGAATCCTTGGGAGTGACCTACACAACAGACACAAGAAAGGTTTATTTAATTCCTTATTCTGCAAGTTTGCTCCAGGGTGGAGCCCATGAGCACAGCCCTCCACATCACCAGCACCTGCCCTGCTCACGACTGGCGAGGATGGGAAGCACTGCCCAAACTATGCCTACTCTGTGCTGTGCCTGCCGGGTAGAGATGCTGGTGGGGTCTCTAGAGGGTAGCAATGGCACTCTGCACAAATTCTGGGCCCAGATTTAAGAGATCTTATGGACAGCCCTCACTGGCATCTCCCCAGACCTTATTCTCCTTCACCCCACAGATTCATCCTCTACTCCCTCTCTCCCTGGTACCTCCAGGCTCTTGCTGCTGTCCCCTTTGATAGCACTGGGCTAAGTCAATAAATAAAGGCTTCCTGACACCCAGTCTCACCCTCCTTGCTGCTGACTGGCAGGTGACCCCACAAAACACAGGTACCATGGCTAGGAGGAGTTGTCCCCTGACCTGGGAACCAGCTGTAGGACTCTTGTGTCAAGAGCAGTGTTTACATGAGAGGTGAAGCATCAGAGTTTTTGCACTGGGATTTGGGAATATTCCCCCCACCCTGTTCCTCCTGAGTAGCTGGTCAGAAATGTTTATCAAGGGCTAGAAAGGAAACCTGTGTGTATAATACCCCAGACCAGAAAGCCAGAAAAAATTTCAGTGAAACCACAGGGTCAGCCTGGCAGATTTGCAGCACTAATTTGCTGGTGGCTTAAACAAATAGAGACAGATTTGCACTCCTACCTCCTCCTCTGCCATCCCACGCTGTGCTCCATAGGGAAGCCAGGGTGGGAGCCACCTTTGCTGGGTTCTCAGGGGTATGGTGGGGCCAGATGGTCCTTCAGATGGGTGCTGTAAGGTAGCAAAGATTTCTGGGGGCCACCCTTTCCTTCCCCTCCCTCTGTAGGAAAAGGGGACTGAAGAGGCGATCTCCTCATCAAGCTGCTGAGTTAATTGTCCCCATCCACGTTCTCAGCCTGCGGCCGGGTGCAGGGAAACGCCACTTAACTCTGACCCCACTTCCTTTCTGGTGACGTTAATTCTCTTGACCCTGTGTTTGCTGATCTCACGTTCCCTTGCAGCTGACAGGAGGTGTGACGGAGGCAGGCAGGAGGCTTGGGAAAGGCAGGGCACGTGGTCCCACTGTCCCGCTGCTTGCTGAGGCTGCAGAAAGTAACTTTTGTGCTCCAGAACAGGAGTAGCAGCTCAGTGATCCATGCTGATCAATTGTTCAAAGTTTAATTTGAAAATGGGAATTGTGATTCCGTATTCCCCCTTGCCACACTGAAGAACCACATCCTGCATGGGGATGCTGCATCTCCTGGGACTTTACATTTGAGTCTCACCTCTGGGTCTGTCATGGGCAGAAGCTTTGTTGGATAGTCAGGAGCAGCTTAATGTTTAACTCAAGTTTATGTCGATGCTTCTGCAAACTCCCTCACTATGGGTAAGTTTGATTCTCTGGGATCATTAAATCTGGTCCCTCATGTTTCCTTGGACCTTGCTTTCCCATCTGCTATCCCAACCTGTGTGATACAAAGGTGAGTGTGTGAAGTCTGAGGAGAGGCTCAGATATTTCAATATGTGGTGTGAGGGGATGAATAGTTCAGGTCAGTGGCCAGCTTTGAACTTTTGAACTGCTCAGGTTGCGACAGGAAGGGTCTGTGATGGTCCAAACTCCTGCTGGATGCCTTGAGTCTGCCGTTGGGAAGGGATGTTGTGGCTTTGTCAAGTATGTCAGTCAGGTGACTGTTGTTTCTTGACAAAGCAGCAAGTTTTGTGGACACAGTCCCCCTGGTAAGGGTGGACATGTTACATATGCAGTGCTGTGGGAATGAATCAGACAGTATGGATTTGGAGTTGAGAGCAGCATTGCCATTGCTTCCGAAGGGGAAAGTTGACGGCCAAAGATATCTCAGAAAGCTCCGCTGTGTGGAAGAGGGTGTGTGGGTCAGGAAAGTCACACTCTGGGGTGATTTTTGTGGCTGGGTATGATGTCTCTCCACCTCCACGTTACTTGTCTTTGCAAGAGTGAGAGGTCTGTGCTCAGATTATGTCAGCAGCCCACTGTAATCTCCTTGCAACCTCCCAGAAAATGAGATTTTTTCCAGCAGAAAAGAGGAACACATTTGTTCTCCTTTTGCCTTTAATTTCTTTTCTCCTCTCTAAATGCAGCCCTCCCTTTCCTCCCTGGAAGGTGCTGTCACTAAGTTCATTTTTACAATCTTGAATCTCAAGAATCTGATAAACCTCAGCTGTTTTGGGTTTTTTTTTTTTCCAAATGGCTTGAGCTGGTGTCAGGGCCATCTGCTCTCCAGGTCATTATAAGAATTTGCACCGTAAAGCTTTGCCATGTGTTCTCTGCAGATTACATACACCTTTGGCTGTGCTCTTGTTGTTAGCTGCTCATTATTGGTTGGTTTGAAAAGCTTTTCTTATAAATGCCCTGTGTCCCAACCACACGTGTTGTATCAGTGGTTTTATAATGACCCAGTTGGAATTATTTAGCCAGGGAACCTTGCAGTTTTTCCTTTCAATGTGTCCTTATAAGATGCCCAAGTTCTACAGTTAGTCTATGAATGTACCCACACTATTAGATCCACTTGTTTATAATAGCAACCAAATGTCTTCAAATATTCAAGCCTCCTTTTATTTTTTACAGCACTGGCAATAAGCCTTTACATGTTAACTCTTGGCCTCTCTGGGTAACCTCTTATTTAAAAGCAACTTAATTGACTTTACCAGGCCTGGGCTATTTTTCATTTCTTCCTAGAGGACTCATTACTGGAGATGGATGTTTATAAACTGGATCTGGATCCTTCTCTCTCTCTCTCTCTCTCTCTCCCTCTCTCTCACACACACACAAAACCAACCTATTTTACCCCTTCCTGCCTGTTTACATTAGCAGGCCATAATCATACTCATGGTTTCACATAGTTTGTCTGAGATTTTTGTAAGAAAAAGGAAACACATAGATGAATAGCAAGTGCTGAAAGAAAAGAGAAAATGCTGAAACACTCAGGGTTTTAGGGATTTGTGTCTCAATGAATGGTCAGGATTAGAATAGAGATTTGATTCTTTGAAACAGGTAGATTTTTTTACTGGTGTAGCATTCTGTGTATGATGTAAAACAGGTGTAATGCAATGGTAAACTGGCTCCATTGTTGGTTTTTTTCCTTCCTTTTTTGCCTTTGGTAGCAGTGTTGTCAGAATTACTTAGGAAAAAATGTGACGCAACCCGAAGCAGATTTTAATCAGGCTGCAGCCCTTGGCATCCTCAGAATCTGTGCCCAATAACCTGTAAAAGCTTAAGGCACGAGGATTTTGTTTGTGTAAGCCTGCTAAGAAGGGCACACACTTAAATCCACAGCCTTGGATTGTATAATTCTTCAGACCCTCAGCCCATTCTTTGTCATGAGAGTTTTCCTGGTGCCATTGGATCCATCCTGATTCCCACCAGTGGAACATCTGGTACTTTGTGGTCATGTCCGTGGCTCAGTTTAAATCCACAGACCTGTTCTGACGGAGGGGCTCCCAACACACCCTGCATTTGTGTGGTGTCTGTGCTGCTCTGCAGCACGTGTGGAACCCCTTGGAAAGCCGGTGTTGCTCTTGCTGTACATCCATCTATATGTCCTGAAATGCCTATTGGAGGTGAGAGAGGTAGAAACATCTATCGTACCATATTCTTCATCCTCTTTTTTCCCTCCTTCTTCTTTATGCTTGATCAATGAGCACCTGTTCTTTTTTTTCCTTATGAGCTTCTGTCTCATTTTAAGTCTCCAAACACTGGGGAACTGCAGCACCTTCTACCCTTTGCAGGCCAGCAGAGCTTTTGGGAGGACTTTCATGCTTATTATTATTATGTTTCATTGTGGCTTCTCTTCTTTTCTGGGCTGTTTATTGCCTGGTTCTTGTTTGCCCAGCAGGAAGGAGCAGCAGGTCCCCACCAGCTCAATGTCACTGCCCTGGAGAATGAGCCAAAGGCGGGGAAACAGCCATGGGATTGAGATATTTGATGAGGTGCTTTTTCTCGGCATGTGTCACTTCACAGACCCCTCATGGCTGGGCACTGTTGTTTCCTCGTGCTCCCCAAGAGCAGAGCTGAGAGGGAAAGGTTGGTAGTCAAGATGCAATATCCTCATGTTTATCCTGTCTGCTGTGGTCTGGTGTCTCCTGTACCACTGTCACAAACTCAGTGATACCTGCCAGAAGCACAGGCTACCCCAGAAGATGTGGGGGCTTCTCTGCACTAGCAGTGTGCAGCAGCTGATGACTCCCAGCTCAAAATTCAGGGAATTTTCTGCCCTTTGCAGCACGAGCCATTAGGTTTGTCCTTTTTAAACTTTCTCTGGGGTTTTTGGGCAGTTGCCCAGCAATAAGGTGCACGTCCCCCATATCCCACCTCCATGTGTGAGCAGGGCTCCTGCTGTGGTCCCTGCCCTCCTGCCGTCCCTTACTGCAAACTTCAGGCTAACCTTCTGCCCCACGCTCTCTCTGGGACTAATAATTTATTTTTACTGGGTTTTGGATAAAACCACAACTGAAGAATCTGGATTTTGAATAATCCTCCAGCCACCTTTCCCTCTCACGAATGATTTTGTGTTCTTTCTCTGTCCTTTCTTCCTGCTTTTCTCTGTCATTGTTCCCTCCCTTTTTTAGTCGTCTCTTGCCTTTCATGAGTTCCCTTAACTGGGTAGCATCTGCCAGTTTTATTAATGGGCTGTGTAATCCATTTATGGGGTCATTAATGAAAATTTTAAATAAGACCAGACCTTACAAAAGATCCTTGGAGTACTCTGCAAGATACCTCCCACAAGTGTAATACTTGGCTTAGTGCCTTTCTGGCAGGTTTGAATCCACAAAGCAATATTCATATTATTATTATTATTATTGTTATTATTATTGGCACTAGGTGATAACTAGAAATCCAAGCCAAACCCCAGGTTTTGGCGGCGATAGGCATGGTGCACATATGCTCTGATTATTTATTAGAAAACAGCAGAGGCAGAATGTGATGGGGGTCCTGGTTTTGTCCAAGAGCTACACGAAGAAGAGGCAGTTACTGATCCCAGGGTGGTTACAGTGCAAAAACAGCAACTGAAATAAAAGATGGGAAGGGCGACAGGGCACTGCCAATAGCTTTGCCCAGTGACAGTTGCCCCACAATAGCCCACGCTGCCTCTCAGTCAGAAAGCACTTGTCTCCATCTGCTTGATTTTACTTTCCCCATTAAAGTGTGGGAGTGCTGGATGCCTCATGACCAGCTTTCAATGCCCCAAATTACCTTTTTTGTGAAGGAGTAAAATCCAGTGTTATAAAGGAGATGGGGAAAAAAGAAAATATAGAGACTGATCAGTGTCTTCCAGGCTGCTGCTCCTTGATGGACAAGGAGATAGAAAACAAAGACAGAGGAGATCAGGTTGATTTTACAAATTCCAGGCAGATCCCAAGTGAAGGGGATGATGAGGTGAGCACAGTGTACAGTAGATGGTGGCACAAAGCCACAGATAATCTGGGGAGAGAGCAGAAGGGGAATAGAGAAAAATGCCCAATGAAAAAGGTGCTGGTGGGTACTTTTCTTCAATAAAAAGTGAATTTTCAGAGTGACTTCTGGCACCTAGCTCCCAGTCAAAATCCCACTGCTCAGGTTTTTGAGATCTCGTGTTAATAATCAGTGGCTGTAGGTATAAAATGTATGTCACAGAATCACAGAATCAGTAAGGTTGGAAAAGACCATAGAGATCATCAAGTCCAACCTATATATCAGATGTGTAAAGAGGTATTTGTGTGGACACACCCACAAATGTTTACTGTGGGTTATTTTCATACCAACACGTCTCGAGCCTCGTGGAAGCTGCAGGTTTAAGGCCTTCAATTGCATTTTGAGAGACCTATCCTAGTGCACGTGCCTGTGTATTATACTTTTATACATTGCCCTTACCAGCTGTGTTTCCCACAATGTGTATGTGTATACCAGAACCCCTCTGTGACTGTATGGGGAAAACAAAGTCTTTTTGTTACTTTGCAGCTCAGTCTGAGCAGCTTTCAGGACTCTCAGCCTTCCAGTGCTCTTTGCAGACCCTGAAGTCCAGGGAAAAAAACAAACAGAGAGGGTTAGGGGTTGGGGTGGGGGAGAGAGGGAGAGGTTTCTATTGAAAAGAAGAAATTTCTGACCATGTTAGTTTTATTGGCCTGGAGGAACCCTATAGATTAACAACCAACAACTCCCCCCCAACACACACACACTCCTTCACTGCCACCCACCCCCACTCCAACCCGGAGACCTTAAACAATCCGGTAGAAGGTGTGACTTCAAACTTGGTGGTAGGGATAAAGAGAAAGGAAGCCAGAATGTAAGCACTTGTGTGATGTGATTATTCCCAGAAATGCCTCGACATCTCCCCGCTGTCCCGGCACGGCTGCCAGCGGTGCCGTGGAGCTCCGGGCTAAGGTGCTGACCGCCGGCTGCAGAGACACTGTGATACCTTATCGAGGAGAGGCGCGGGGTCCCCTCGCAGTTCCAGGCGGAAATAGGGCCGGTGGCCAACTGAGCCCTGTGCCAGGGCCACTGCGGCCTCAGCACCCATGACACCTCTGCCGAGCCCCTGCCTCCCGCCAAGGTAAAGGGGCTCCCCTGGGCACCCCCCCCCCGCTGCCCCTGCCTGGGGACCACCCTGCGGACTGCGAGCCCACACCTGGCCTTGGCACCCACGAGCGGGGGCAAAGCGTGGGGATACCCGGCTGGGTGGGCACGGGCGATGGGGGGGAGATGGTCTGACGTGCGTGGGGCGGACCCGACGGGGCGGACCCTGTGGCAGAGGGGTGTTGGGGGCTCACCCGTGGGTGCAGGGCTCGGGGGTGCTTGGGCTGGGAGTGTTTGACTGTTGCCTCTGGGGTCACTGTCCTCCAGGTGTCCATACCTGGCTAAGGAGACTGGGAGCAGGTCTGGAGTTGCTTTTACCTCTGTTGGCTCTTGGATGTGAATGTGCCTAAAAGATGCTTTGGTAGAACTTGCCGAGTCACTTGGACTCGATGATCCTTGTGGGTCCCTTCCAACTCAGCATATTCTGTGGTTCTCAAATACTTTATGAGTAATTTATTCACCTGAAATGATGCCCGGATCTCCAGCTCCGATCCCAGATGTCAGGAGAGAAAAACAATACGCTTATTCTCTCTCATATTTTTTTATTATTATTATTTAAATGATTTCATTTACAGGGGAGGTGGAAGTGGGAGAGGGCTAATGTAGAACAGGTGTTTTGATTTCACGTTACTCTTTGAAAAGCAAATCTCGCCATTTGGACCCTGTATTCACCCTTGATTGCTAAAGAAATTAATAATAGGAATTGTTTAGGAATTCATCAAAGAAAAACCCACCCCCTTCCCCGCCTCCCCTTTGCTGAGCCGTCGGTGGGATCCAGCACTCCCTGACTGTAGATGGCCCAAAGCTTTGGAGTTTGATTTTTTAAAAAAATGTATTATTTATTTATGATTCTTTTTGTTTGTTTTCTAAGTGCTGGTTGGTGCTGTGCGTTAGGAACTTGGCGTGGAATATGAGGGACTGGCTCTTCCCCTCCCCGGGGACTGCGAGGGATGGGGCGAGCAGGGGGATACAGCCGCGGATGAGGAGAGGCAGCTCTCCTGCACATCCTCCACGGGTGACGGGGCTCAGGGAGCCGAGAGGACACGCGTGGGTTTGGAGAGCTGTACCGGGCCTTTTCAGAGATGTCCCCGGCATCTCCGCTGCTGCTCATGTCTTAGAAGTAGCTCAACACGAATGTATTTCTATATCTTTCCTATTTCCTCCTGTCTCTCACTCCCCAAACACTGAAAACCACAGAATCGTGTAAAGCACGTCCTGGGCGCTCCGTGCTCCCTGTGCCCATCGAGTGACACGAATGTACCGGGACAATGTGAGGGTGTCGGGGGAAAAACGTGGCCCCGACGTCTGTGTGTCACTTACCCCTAGAGACTACTCGGGGACACGGGGATGGATAAAGTATTCAGGTTGGTGTCATGTTTGTTTAGTTAGGGTTTTTTTTTTTCTTTTAATTTCCATTTTGTTAAATATTATCCATCAGGAAAAAACGTGTTTTGATGATTTTCGCGTTGCCGGAGAACTCGATGGTACTTTCTCGCCCGTCCCCAAATTCGCAAAAGTGAAAAGCGGTGGTAGGGATGAGGTTAATCGTTACACTGGGGAAATAATGTCTTTGCACGGAGGTGATTTGGTGTAAAAAGGTGATTGGAGAATTAACACCGAGTTTGTAAAGCGCTGGTAACGACTCTGTCACGCCGGATTTTTTGTAGCTGGTTTTAGGATGGTCTTTTAAATACGCCCACATTGCGAGTAACTTCTGGCTTATATTCTTCAGTGTCAGGAAAAAATGAATTCAAGACCCTAAATAACGTTCCCTCTTAGACTCAACCAAATTAACCAAATATTTGGCAACGCAAGAACCCCGTTCTGCACGCGGTTTCAGGGCTCGGGCTGCTGCTGTGGGGAACCCGTGGGTAAACGTGTCCCTGCAAAATTTCATTTCTTCTGCCTCATCCTGCAGTAGGTACTTCTGCTCGAGCAAATTCCTGGCTGCCTTTGCTGACTGCTGTAAGAAAATATATTTTCCTGGAGCCCCAGGACAGTTTTCTCCGTCCTTTTCTTTGCGAGGCTACTCCGTCCTGCGGAAACCCTGGCTGATTTCCCCGAATAATCTCAATATTGGAGACGAAGCCGAATGAATAAACCGGCCCGTTCCTCTTTCGGCTTTAAAGGTTGTTTCAAAGCTTTGATTTGAGCTCCGAGTGGTTGGGAGGGAGCACCCCGCACCCCTTTTGAAAAGCCAGGGAGGAAATCAGAAATGAAACATCTTCCCTTCGAGATGGAGAAAGTCCTGAGAAAACTCTCCAGACACTCACCCTCGCCCAGGAGCTTCCCCTGGCCAAAGGCACCGCCGGTTTTGCTCCAGCAAGTGCATTGCGAGAGCTCCAGGAGCGGGCGATTCGGGATTTAAATTATGGGGACAGAAAAAAAGAAGTGTTTTCTGCGGGGAAAACAAGGAATTCGCCTGTTTTTCCAAAGGAGAGGGGAAAAACTAAAAAAGAAAGATGTTTTTTTCTTGTAATTTATCTATCGAGCAGCTCTGCTTTGGTAGCGATCGCGATGGTGGTTTTTAATCCCGAGCCTAACAGTAGCCGGGTTTGCCCGAGGCCAGCTCCTTCCCCTCACAACCCGGCCCTGCGCCTGCCAAGAACGGGGTTGTGTTCCTCATATTCCCTACAAATCGCTTTATTTCCCTCCAAAACCCCAAAGCTTCAGTGATTCTCCCGAATTCCCACCGAAACATCTCTGCAAAACCACCGTTAAACGTGGATTTACTGGGAGTCACTTCGGGCGCGATTTGGGGCAATTTCTTCCTTTTACATATTTTTAGAGTAAATCTTTTTCTCTCCCGTTAGACATTCCTGAACTTCTCCCTCCTCCCGCTTTGGCTGGGGGAACCAGTGTAATTTAAATCCACCGTGCGCAGCCCGAACAATAGGAGCCGTAAACCCAGACTATAAGAAAGTTGTCGGCAAGGACGTAGGAACCGCAAACACATTTTTCCCCCCCAACCATACAATGTGGAAACTCTTAAAGGGCGCTATCTGTAGACATCTTGCAATCACTGGTCTTCCTTGTCATCTGAAGGAGAAAGGGGAAAATATATTAAGTGAAGACACACTTTAAAATTACTTATACATTTTAAACATGCTGGCAAAGGGAACTGCCTGATAAACTCTTGCCCAGATTTCCTTTTTTCTGGGCTAAATTATTTCAAGTTGTTACACAAATATCTCCCGCCTCTCTCCTTTCCCCCGCTCCTTCCCCGGGTTTAATTCAAACGAACACAAGCTCCTGCAGCCCCGCACACAGCCCGAACTCAGGGAAACGACAGCGCCGGTCCCGCAGCCTTGAGTGGGTCGAACACCCACCCTCAACTGGTTTTAGAAAGGGTGGAAAATGAGATTAATGATTCAGATTTGTTAAAGCGCTTAGTAACAAGCCGGCACAGAGCCTGGTGTTGCAGCCAGGTGGTAGCGGAGCTGCGCTTGGGTTCCCCTGAGCCAAAAATCACCCAAAAGCAGTCGGGACAGCGAATTATTTCTCTCCTAACGAATTTCCTAGCCCGGAT
>WEKX01015116.1:222902-240388 GCA_013390025.1 Pitta sordida | reverse complement strand
TCATCCCCCTCCTCGACCCCCCCCGGACTTCCAGCATCTTCAAACAGCGTCCGTCGCACAACCTGAGGGTAACGGGGGGCGGGGGAGANTGTTCCTCATATTCCCTACAAATCGCTTTATTTCCCTCCAAAACCCCAAAGCTTCAGTGATTCTCTCGAATTCCCACCGAAACATCTCTGCAAAACCACCGGTAAACGTGGATTTACTGGGAGTCACTTCGGGCGCGATTTGGGGCAATTTCTTCCTTTTACATATTTTTAGAGTAAATCTTTTTCTCTCCCGTTAGACATTCCTGAACTTCTCCCTCCTCCCGCTTTGGCTGGGGGAACCAGTGTAATTTAAATCCACCGTGCGCAGCCCGAACAATAGGAGCCGTAAACCCAGACTATAAGAAAGTTGTCGGCAAGGACGTAGGAACCGCAAACACATTTTTCCCCCCCAACCATACAATGTGGAAACTCTTAAAGGGCGCTATCTGTAGACATCTTGCAATCACTGGTCTTCCTTGTCATCTGAAGGAGAAAGGGGAAAATATATTAAGTGAAGACACACTTTAAAATTACTTATACATTTTAAACATGCTGGCAAAGGGAACTGCCTGATAAACTCTTGCCCAGATTTCCTTTTTTCTGGGCTAAATTATTTCAAGTTGTTACACAAATATCTCCCGCCTCTCTCCTTTCCCCCGCTCCTTCCCCGGGTTTAATTCAAACGAACACAAGCTCCTGCAGCCCCGCACACAGCCCGAACTCAGGGAAACGACAGCGCCGGTCCCGCAGCCTTGAGTGGGTCGAACACCCACCCTCAACTGGTTTTAGAAAGGGTGGAAAATGAGATTAATGATTCAGATTTGTTAAAGCGCTTAGTAACAAGCCGGCACAGAGCCTGGTGTTGCAGCCAGGTGGTAGCGGAGCTGCGCTTGGGTTCCCCTGAGCCAAAAATCACCCAAAAGCAGTCGGGACAGCGAATTATTTCTCTCCTAACGAATTTCCTAGCCCGGATTCCTGTGCCTGACGGCCGAGGATCCAGCCAAGAGCACGTTGCCGCCTGTAAAGCCGCCAGCTGCAAAGGCGGAGGTTTGGCCCTGGAATAAGCGGTGCGACTTTCCCACCGTGCGGCCGCGCTCCTTGGCTTTGGAAAAGGGATTTATACGAGGAGGAGAGCGATGTGAAAAGGAAAGGAGGCTCTGGCGATTTATTTTTTCGGGTTTTATTTGTTTCTTTCTTTTTATCCCCCCCCCTCCCCCGCCCCTCGGCTTTATCTGGCGTAACACCGATTTTTTTCCCCTCTTTTTCATAGAAATGGGGAAAGACCTGGAATTTAGTAGGGGTAAGGGATGTACTGCCTCGACAGGGATATTCCTTGGTAGTGGAGGAAAAAGCGGGCGGCTGGGAGATGAAGGCAGCGCTGTGGGAAGAAGGATCCGGCCCCGATCCGCAGCACCCCGGGGGTGGAGGGTGACCCAAAGGCAGGACGTGCTGGGGCCGGGGACACGTTCAGGAACGGAGGGGTTGGATGGGTGAAGACGGAGGTCTGCTCCGGGTCTGAACCCAGGAGGCAGGATCGGGTCCTNAAGTCTCTTTCAAGCTGAATTTATGTTTGTGTGATGAAATGCCCCTCTGTGTTTAACATTCCCAATGATCATTTGTTTCCTTAGCTCCATTACTCCTTTATGAGAGCGCCTTTCGCCCGGGCATGTTTAATCATAACCGCTTACGCAATATTTTCTTTGGGATAGATTCACTCAGCCTTATTACATATCAATTATTTCCTTACAACTTCGTTCCACACCAGCTGCTTTGTTATCTGGGTCTGCCACCCTTTACCCCCCCGGTGTGTGGTGGGAAGGGAGGGAGACGTTTGTTTTTCCTAGGATAAAATACTGCTAATAATAATGCAGATTGAGTGGAAGGAGAAGAGGGAAGCGGCGTGGCAGGGGGAGAAGTCCCACAGCCGGCCGGACCCGGGATGCTCCGCGATTCTGAGGGCTGCATGTCCCTGCCACAAACAGAATCCCCTTCCCCACTCCAGGGACTCCCTCCCCGCAGCGGGGCTAGAGGGGGACTCCCCGTTTCCCAAGGCTCCGCACTTTTACGCCTTATTTTGGAGTTGCTCCGCTGTCTCTGAGCCTCCCAGGCTTCGTGCTGGCTCAGAGTAGAGATTTTTTTGCTTCACGGTCCCCCGGAGGACCTTTACCCACCCACTCTCCTGCCGTCTCCTCCACCCGCCTGGAAAGGACATTTCGAATTAAATCGAGCCCCTCCCGCCCCGAGTTGTGTTCGAAATAATTTCAGTGCAAGTTTTATCAGGATTTCTCATCGTAAACACGCTGCCAGATTTGGCTTCTTCCATGCTCCTCTTTCCAAGGCCGGATTCCCTGGGGTGCCCCGCACCCAAGAGCGCTGTACCGGGGAATAACCCCTCGAAGGCAGGGAGAGCAGGGGGACTCAGCAGGGGGACATCCCCATCCCTCTGTCCCCCCTTCTCACTTTGTGCTCCTTACCCTTCCAGCCTCAAAACTCGAGTGACATTTCCCACTGGGGCGGGCAGCACAGCCTAGATTTCTTTTTCGCCTTTTTTTTCTTTTTCTTAACCTTTAGATTTGTATTCTCCCTGATGCCGAAAAGCCCGAGATCCCTTGGTTAACTCGTGTCTTTATAGGGGAAATATATATATTCCTTTATGTGGGCTATAAAGCTGCGCTGGGGAAGCCAGAGTGGCCAGTGCAAGTTGTGGTCTGGTTCATCTGTGATCGTGACTCACCGTATAACGGGGACTCTGAGCCACGACACGAGCGTGGGTGATACACGCAGGTTTGAAGGGTGTCAGGAGTCCGGGCAAGATGCACTGGTGAATTAGGGGGGGGGGTGCTAATGCTGAATTTCCTGGCTCTGGCGAGCTGGACTCTCCATCATCTTTACACGCGCGCACATATATGTGAACAGATGACTTGGCACCAGCGAAAAACACTTAAAATAATGCCTCTGCCTCTGGCCAGGCCTGTGTAAATATCTCACTCTCCCACATGCTTGCCTAGCTTTTCCTGATGCTGTGTTACTTGATCACAAATACATAATTTGCACGAGTGTGTGTATACACAGAGCTGCTTTGATCTCGGCACAGAAATGCCCCCCCTCGCCTTCGGAGGGGCTGCAGCCCCAAGAACAAAAGCGGAGAATAAAAATGGTCAAATAACACATTTTCAAATGGGAAGCGTGTGTCGGCTTCCTTGAGTGGTTCTGGCACTTGGAAGGCGGGGGGGGGGGGGTGGAAAAGAGACTTTATTGAACATATAAATTTAAACTTAGTTACCGCTAACAGTTGCCTTATAAAAGGGGTCCATATAACCCACATCAGTTTTTTTCCTGGAGTCCCCAGGCGCGTTTCCCAGCGCACCCGATCTCTTGGCAGCGCCAGCCTGTGAGGAGCAGGGCTGGCTGCGGGCTTTCGCAGGGGGAGATGTTTATTTTTCAGTCATTGTTGGCTCCCTCCCCTGGATTATTTTACTGCTGCAGATTTAAGCCCTTCTACTTATTTCTTGATTCTCTGGCAGCGCTTTCTGCGAGCGCTCCCAGCTCTGCGCTTTCTCCCTTCGCCGTGTCTCGGGGTGGTGAAATTACAGGGTATGAGGGAAATGTGTAAATTATGGGGTTTATTAAAATGTAGGAGAGCGCGGCTCTCTAGGCGAAACAGATGCAGGATGGCTTGAAGTCAGCCGGCCTGACAAACTGCAGAGCAGGGAGGCAGGGGAATCATTAGAGAGACATTTCCCGCAGGGAGAGAGGAAGCGGCCCCGGGGTGTAGGGGGGGGGAAGGTTCTCCCTCCACGAGCCCCCCAAAAGCAGGACAGATTGCCCCCCAGTAGCATGGAGGAGGTCGGTTCCAGCAGGCTGGATGAAGCCTCTGAGTGTTCAGCCTCCAAATAGCGCTTCCCTTCTCTCCCAGTCCCCGGGCGGTCCGAGGGCTTTCCCCCCTCCTCTCCCCACCCGGCCACAGACCCGGCCCCCAAAGGCGATGATTTATTTAGGCTAAAGCGTAATTCTCAGTTTATAGTTTGGCTTCTCTAATATTAACCTCAACTGCTTTTATGTGAATCTTAAGGATGATGAAGGGACTTTCTGCGGCAAGAGAAAGCTCTCAGAAGAACCTTGAGGTTTGGGCACCGAAACTCCCTTTTCCCCTCGTTCCCTCCCTACAGGGAAGAGCAAACTGGCAAGAAACAGGGTTGTGATGTAAATATAGAATGAGGAGGGGAGAAAAGAGCCCTGGACAAGGTGGTCTTGGTCCTGCTTCTGTAGCAGGGGACTATGCTGGGAGATGGAGGTGAATGAAGCAGGCTGAGATGCCTCCAGGAGGGCGAGGGCTCGTGGCAGGAACCTCTCCAGCTTTCCCTGAGGTCAGGTGGAGGATGGGATGGTGTTTTCTCCCTGGCAGGACTGAGATACACAGTCCGTTCTGCTACAGTGCTGTGCTCTCAGAAGCTGTTGTCACGCTGCAGGAGGACACACAAATATCCAGCGGTCCCTTCTCTCATCACAGGACCTGGGGGCTGACTCATGCTCGTACCGTCACCCTTTTGACCGTTCTCGTGGTCACTGCTTTTCCCCCGACCCACAATTTAACAGGGAAATTTGTCTTGAAGAAAACTTCTCGTCCACGAGTGGCCTCACACCCCACCTCCTTCCAAACCGGGGGGCTGTAATGTCCCTGCAGCAGTGTTTGATTTCACAGAAAGACGTCAGGAAAGGAGACAATGCTGCTTGAGCTCCCTAAATCCAGTACAGAATATGGCAGATCAGGTTTAAAACAAGATAATGACCCAGGCAACTCCGTTTAGCCTTCTAGAATGTCCTCTGTGGTTCCCAAGTGGTCAAAGATAATTAGTTGGAGCATTGCTAGCAGTGTGGCACTTGCAGTCCCTCTGAGATCTTCATCAACCCTGATGTGCTGCAAGAAGCAGGGCACAGCCTCCAGGCTCCAGGAAATCATACAAAATCACACGTGTAAAGATCTTACAACTCTCTTAGTGCCTCATATCACCATGAAAGATCTTGTAAAGGGAATTCAGGGGATGTTCTCTCCATTCCATCAAACTAACGTGACTGAGCCTTTTCTCACCGCTCTTGTTTCAACACCTCGTGGAGCTGATGAAGTCTTTATTTATTCGTGTATTTTCTGTTTGTTTTGGAGGGTGTCAGATCTTGGCAGAGCAGCAAAAAGTAGACAGAGAGGTTAACAAAAGAAAGCGTTATGTATTTACTAATCCCTTCACAGACCCCATCTGAGGTAACGAAAACAGAGTCATTGAAAGAGTAATTAAGAAGGGTACTGAAGTATTTATTCAATTCTTGTCTTCAGGAACCCAATTTAGGGATCTCAACCAGCCTGCTACTTTTACCACAGTGTGGCCGTCATCCCCTACTGTTCCTTAGGCTGTGAAAGGAGGAGAAATGTTGCCCACATCTTCCTCCACTGTACAACCAAGCCTTTCTTGGTTTCACAGTGTTAGTTATCAGTCTTGGCTCTCAATTTATGGCCTGAAAACTCATCTATAAGGTCATCTGTCATTCTTCCTCTCTCCCCTTTTTTTTTTTGTTTTTGTTTCTGGCTACTACATTAATCCCAGAGGAACACACGGAATAGGACACGGTCCTTACACAGCTTTGGGAGACGCTCTCTGTGAGTGGACGAGGAGATAGGTCTGGGTAGAAGAGACTGGAAGAGCTGGATTTTACATAATAATGATGTGGAAGAGCTCAGGCTGAATAGTGGGAACGGGAAAAGGGGGCATGTCAGCAGGGAACAGGAGGAGAAATCCTCCTCGGTGAGATCCATTCCTCCTCTAGGGAAGTCCTTGCTCTAGACAGATGCAGGAATTCATGAAAAGTTTGTTCCCTCATTCAGTGAAGTTTTCTAGCTAAAATGCCTTTGAAAGACAAGCAGATTTGCAAATAAAGGACTGTCAAAATCATCTCTTCAGTTCAGATTTCTCTCCTCTTTGGAACGGGAATGGGAGTCGAAAGAGGCTGGTTGCTGAATGGAAAAGTGCCTGATGTGATGTGGGGAGAACTTATGCACTCAACAGTTGTATTCTCAGTGCAAAGAGGGGCCTTTTGTGCTGCCTGATATTTCAGCAAAAGCTGAAGAGGAAATGAAGCAAACCCGTCTGTGTTTCCAGAGGGAATTCTGCAGTGTGCAGGCTGGAAATATCTCCCTCTTTTCCCTTGGATTTTGTGGCTATTTTTATGTTGTCTTAGCTCATGATCCTGGGTTCTTGGATTGCTACTTCTGGGGTGCTCCTCCTTTCTAAAAATAGAAGGAAAATTCTATTCCTAGAGGTATTTTCTTTCTATTTTGACTGCTGGCTTCTTTTTGTGTGTGTGTGATTTTCTTAAGCCAATGAGGTCACATTTTCTCTTTTGCTGAGGGGACCTTTGCATAAATGTCTATACTTTGCCTCTGTGCTTATCTCAACCATACATAATTCCTCCAGTGCTCTGCTGATTTCTGAGACACACACGATGTGGTGAGTGCAACACTCATTCCTCAGCGTGGAGGACCAGGGGAGCGGGTTCATGTGTTTGGAAACATCAGGACAGCTGCTCGGGCAGTAGCTATCAAGTGTGAGGGTGATTAACTGAATGGATGCCTTTAAGCTGGAGCAGCAGAAGTACTGGGCTGTGCAGATGGAAGAAGACAAGTGTCAAGTGTTGGTTCTCAGCTGCCCATGGAGCTCGTGTTGTTCCATGATCTAATGCCCAGGCCAGATACCCCCTTGTGATGTCCCCCAACTAATGAACTAAACAAAGCAAAGGTGCCAGCTGAAGTCTCTAGTTAAAATTGTGCTGTTAGAGCTTTGGCTGTGCTCACAGGATGTGTAGGAAATATTTCTGACTGATGTAACTGTTTAGAAAAGAGTGCAAAAGGCAGGTTGTGTGCAGGAGGCAGTGATAAAATAGGCATGATTCAGTGGGAGGGGGATCCTGCCTCGCTACCGAGCAGGTCTGAGGTGCTGCTGCTGAAGTCAAGTCAGTTAATTGTGCTTTCTGCTTCCCTGGGCTGCTCCTTCTGCTGCAAATGGATCCATCAGGCTCTGTTTCCACTCCTGCACCAGCCTTGCCCATCCATGTCCCGTTCCAGAAGAAGACAAAGGTCACAAAACTGACTGATGGTTTCTCTCTTCTGTCACCTGCCTTTGAAGTTGCTGCATTGTGATCATCAAGTTCACTTCTGCTGCAGTGGTTTGTGGGTTCAAAGTGTCTCAGCCACAGATCTGTTGCCACACAAACTTTTTTCTTGTGTGGGACTGTTGGTTCCTGCCTGGGCACCTCTTGCCAGTCTGTGTCTCTTGCCTGGTCCAGGTGGCCTTGGAGGGATGTGAGGTTTGCTGTCTCAGAGCAAAACCAGCGTGGCCACTGACATGGACTGATACGGGTATTCATCCCATATTTTATTCCTAAAAATCCCTTGGTCTGTTGCAACGATCCTGATCCCTGTGGAAATGAGAAAGGCATCTCTCTCCTGTCTGCTGCTTTGCCTTCAGTTCCTCTTGCAGCCACTTGGGACTCAACATCTATTTCATATACAAAGACAGAAAAGACTAAAGGATTTTATTGTGTGATACACGAAGGACACATTGAGAATTCCCAGCCAAGGCTCAGTGGAGGTGCAAATGAGGCAAAACTGAAGCAGGCTCTTTAGGGGGAGGGATTGCTGCCGGTGGGATATCAGCGACAGTGGTACTGGCTTTCCCATTTGAAAGGAAGAGCAAGGATGTGGGAAGGGAAGAGGTGTGCGAGTCCACTGTGGGAGAGCAGAGGCTGAAAGGAGGCCCCAGCATGAATTCTTCCCTTCCCACTAACTCAGAGCGTTTTCTCTATTCTGTACAGAACGTGATACTCTCTTAGGAGTGACCCTGCTGACCTCCCGCCTCCTGATAGGATGGCGAGTAAGTGAGTGCAAAATAAATGGCACCAAATAGACCTTTTCAAAGCGAACGAGGGAAATAAATCAGGTTATTCTGGTGCAGCATTGACAGCATGTCAAAACAACTCCCCAAAGCGTGAAACTTGGCTGGGGAATGGTAATTCCACTGCCATGATACTTACATGCCAGATGTATGGCTTATCATCGTGTCTGTCTGTCTGTCTACCTGTCTGCCTACCTGCTGTTACTGCAGGATCCGTTCTTGAGGCACACATGAGCTATTTACGAACTTATCTCCACTTCTGGAGCGGGAAGTGGGATCTAAAGGTGTGAGGATTACTCAGGGAGGAGAAAAGTCTGCTGGACCGTAATAGTTGGTGACTCAATGTAGCAAAATAATCTGCTAGTCAATGCTGTATTAGGTGGATGGTTATGTTTTACTCACTGCAGAAGGTCTCTTGTCTCGCTGAGGTGCCAAGACAGGTGGGTGAGAGCAAACCCTGATGGGTGCTGCACACGCAGACTGGTATTCAAGGCTTGTATTATCCAGACCAGCTTTCTAAAGAACAGTGACAAACAGATCTAGAGCTTTTCCTGCCTGAAAAAAACCGCATTGCACAGTATTCTGCTGAGACCAAGCCTTCACAATGCACACAGAAAATCACCACTCAGTAATTCCACCAGGAAGCTGAGGAACGAAATCCAAACATGATGAACCCCTCCAAAGCCCCCAGCATTGATCTGTGCTGATCAGTAAGAGCTGATGAACGAGGTGTAAGACATCAGGCTAGAATGCTCCACGCCCTCTCCTATGTGGTTCTCCAGACACACACCGCTGAACTTGCTGTGTAGAGGAGTCTTTGAGAGGGAGCACATTTGTGGATTTCATGCCTGTGAGCTTCATGGTTACCCCAGTACGAGCAGAATAAAGAAGGCTTAGAAATGTTGATGAAGTTAGTTAGTATACTGGAACATTCCTGCAGATTTCTTTAAGTCCAAAAAAACTGTAGAAAATTATACTCCCCAGTAATTTCCAGGGCTAAAGTCTGAGCTCACTTCCAGTAGTGCAGCTGCTGCGAATTTATACTAATTAGCAGTTGTCTGAGTAATTTGGGGAGTAGTTAGTGTTTTGGCATTTGTGTTCTTGTTTGTTTTTCTTTTTGGAGGATTAGGGGGAAATATATCTGTGCTGCACATTGGATCTGGAAGCAGGAGGGGGTGTTTCTGTTGCCAGTTTTGGACCAGATTTCTCAGCTGTGCAGAGCCTGTTTGCAGAAGTAGAGCTCAGAAAATTGTCAAGAACTGGAGCATAGGTTTCCCTTTGATCTCATCAGGAATTTTGCGTTTTTTAAGGCAATCCACTTTAGTACAGTGGTAAGTGTCCCCACCTGGCGTGTGGGAGACCCGGGTTAGATTCCCACCATGGAGACAGTGTTAAGAGTTGGACTCGATGATCCTTGGGGGTCCCTTCCAACTCAGAATATTCTGTGTGAATCTCGAAGTTTTGTCTTCTCTAGTGGGGAGTTGCAGGTTTCTGAAGGAGCATGATGTACTTTAAACAAAATTGCTACTGTCAGTCAGAGGTGGATGAGACAAAAACTCAGATCAGCTTCAGGGTAATGGCTCACCCATAAAGTATCACTGATCCATCGACATTGGTTTTGCCTGGGCTGAAATTTAGTGATTTAGGACTGAGCTGCTATTTCTTATTTCTGTTACCTTCTGCTCTTGAAAATAACTATGGCATGGTTAAAAACATACCCCCAAATATGCACCCCCGTGTAACAGAGTGAGAGGCATCATGCTGTACCACTTCATGCCTTGTTTGTTTTCAGAAGTCTTGTACTTAAGCTGGGTGAGTCTATCCTGGTCACCTATGAGACCCAACTCAGGTCAGACTCAGATCTCTGAGTTCATCACATGTATTTATCAGGACTGAGAGATGGAAAAATTATACTTTGCTTAAACTTGATGTCACAACTCTCTATCTCCATCTCTTATCAGTGGATGGGTAGGGGCAAGTCATCCCCACTGTTGCAGGACTAGATAAAAAACCTTTCTTCTGACTTCAGACAAGCTTGGAGTAACCACTGTGGCCTAAGATGGAGGGGGAGTGAAAAGGGAAAGGCCCCACACAATCCATTAGTAGCAGGACAGGAGCTGAGCACAGGTTTCATAATTTCCCAGTCCCAGGGCTTCCACCTTGTTTATTATCCTAATATCCCCTATCAACTTGGTTTATAAGCATCACACTTCAAGCAAGAGCAAGAGGAGATGTCACACATGGTTATCCCGGGGGTGTAACTGCTTTGCAGTTGGATGTCAGAACCCTGTTGCTTGAAGATAAGGAGGGGTGAGAGAGCACGAGAAGGGACCACCTGCCTCACCAAGTACAGGCACTCACAATTACAGGTGACCATGTAATAGCTGCTTAATCCAGAGAGGTCCCCAGAACATCCACTGCATGCGCTGCAGGCAGTAAAACACTTCCCAACACCCTATAACAAATTTAAGACCGTTAGTACAAAAGACCAAAAGCCACAAAAACGTGAACATGCAGGAGAGATCAAGGGCATTGCCAGTGTCCTGGGTCCCAGCAGTAGCAGGGAAATTGTTAGGTGAAAATGTCCAGATGATCTAAGGAAGTGGACCATGGCCCACCCTACAGAGGAAAGCAAGGAAACCCCACCAGTCCCTGCCAAATCTGACCCGAGGGGAAATTCTTTCCTGAATACAGGCCAAAACCCAAAGTAATTGCACATGTACTCTTTAAAAATGGATTTTATTTAGGAGAAACACATTGTCATCATCATCCTGTAAACTGTGCCAAATGTGTGCTGAGGACTTCCAGTAGAAGGAGAAATGGAAAGGCTGTAGTGTTTTGCAGGGGTATTGGGATGAGTGAGGTATCTCCATCCCACCCCAACCTGACTGGTGCTAGGTACCTGTAGATACCCCAGATTTCTTGGCAAATGAGGTATTACTTAGCTGCAACTGCCTTTTTTTTATTTCCTTGTCACAGTCTCCAAACAGCTGTGGTGTTTTGGATTGGTGGCTTATAATCAATGCCAGTCTTCTGAAAGAAAGACAAAACTTTGTGAAGGGTTTTCTTAAGGTCCTGGCCTGAGGAACCCTGCTTGGGGTTGGGATATCCATCGTAGCTGGTTTAGCATCAAGCAGCTACTCCCTGCCTCTGATGAAAGTCTCCCTGATGCGCAGGGCTTGTAAAAGTCCTAAGTACCACTTAAATCCAGCCAACGACACTGAAGGACTTGTTCTCAAGGCAAATTTGCTTCTGCTTCCTGCAACCCCAGCCCCATTTCTCCCTCTTCCATCTCTGCTCTCTTTAACTCCACTTTCTGTTCTCAGTTAAGGCAGCAAATGCAGTCAGAACTATCTCAAGCTGCAGTTTAACTGTGTCTGCAGAAGCAGATGGATTTTAGAGCGTTTGCCAGAAAGACTTACCCAAATTAGAGGGCTGCTGTGCTTCCAGCGTTACTACTGCAGCCAGCTCTACGCTCTGGATAGAATTAAGAGAGGGGCTGGGAGAGAGTGAATAGAGGTTCACTTTCACTTTTAAGTCCTTTTGCAAAGCTGTGTGATGCTGAAGCTCACCATGCTCATGGTGGATCAGCCCACCATGAGATCTCAAAGCACTTGTCCTACCCAAGACCCCAGTATTAAGTAATGGCATCACGAAAGACATCAGATTACTCCGTTTTAGAGATAGGTCCACAACTGTTCAGAAAATGGTTCAGAATTGCAGAGATTTTGGACTTTGTTTGCTCTTGGCTGAATTCTGAGGCTCAAGATGTTGCCTTTACTGGAGGGGGGAATCCAGGTCCATAGGACTGGATCTCCCCAGGATACTGGACTGGGGCACTGTGCAAGTGTGGGATGTTCTGCTGGCCCTGAGACTGCACGTGTGAAATGGACAGTTATGCACTAGGGACTGCACAGACACCATTGATCCAGTTTGGAATCTATGGACCAGCATGAGCAACAGGTTTTATTCCCAGGGTTCCAAAAAGCTGACAGAAATTCAGGTATTTGCATCCCTGAAATTGAAGTGGACACCCAAATCTCTTGATCTTGTCCCATGACTGCACCGTGTCAGTGGTGTCACATGCAAGGAATGAATACTTCTGCCTTCATGGATGTAGCTATGGGAGAGCAATTTGGGGCAGGAGGATCCTGGCTGAGGGTTTCATTAGGGCGAAGTCTTAGTCCTGCAGCTGTAGTGTTTGCCATGGGTGGATCTGTCTCCGTTGTTCCGTTCCAGTGACCTTGGGCTCTGTTCTGACTTGGCTGAGGAGCCTCTCTGGCCCCAGAAGGCGGCTCACAGGTAACCAGGACAGTGGCTGCTCTTTGGAATCTGGCAGTGCTGCTGCTCCACTGCAATCTGGTGGCAGGAAAGCTTTGGCATAGGGAGGGCTGTGAGCAGCACGGTGTTTCCAGCATGCCTGGCTGACCCACAGTGAGCACCCAAGGCAAGGAAACTGGTTCAAGTAGCTGCAACTTCGTGATTCTTCCTGACCCTGAATCTGTTCCAGGGACACATCCAGGACCAGCCCCTCTCTAAATCCACTCTCAGGAAGCTCAGGCTGATTTCTGAGCTTTCTGACAGTTTGATTTTGATGGGAACCTTGCTGCAGGCTCACATCTAGTGCCTGGAGGAAGCCAGGAGGAGCATGGTCCATGCAAGAGCTGGGGCCCAGCTCAGCTTCATCATCAGACCCCTTCACAGATTCCCGTGTTCCCCACGTGAGCCCTTGCTCATCCAGTTGTTGCAGAATATTCAGCGAGATTTAATGACAAATAACCTGTTAAAGCTGAAGAGCCAAGTGCTGCTGAGAGAGTGTTGGCATCTATTTTTTTAAAATAGGGGAATTTTATTCATGTATATTTGAAAAGAGCAGGCTAAAAGCAAAAGTCAGTGTTAAGTTAAAGTGTGCATACAAGAAAGAAAAATAGCCCATGTTGGACTAGGTGGGGAGAAGAGGAGGTTGCACCATTTTCATTAAAAATGACATTTAAATGGAAAGTGAGCTTGAAACTTTGACAGGACCATGTACATCCCTTTCAGAGCCTGCTCCTGCAGGGCCAGGGTGCCACAACTTTTCCTGCTGATGATCCTTTGCTGATTTTTGTGCCCTTTTTGAGCGTAAAAAAAGTTTGCTGAAAAGAAGCGTCATGGGAATTTTTTTCCCTGAAGTTCTTTTATTAAAGTCATGCCCTAGAGACAAACCCCTTTTATGATGGAGATTTTATTTGGGGAATAATTTATATGCTCCTCTTTTTTCCTTTCTGTGAGGATAAAAGGGTATTAAAGGGTGTGCTCAGGTGCCACTCCTGTTTTTGAAGATGCCATGGGGTGTTTGTCTGGACTCTTACAAAGATCAGTTCCTCCGTATTTCAGCACCTGCTGAGCTTCAAGGCCAGGTCTGGAGCACATATACTGTAATGTGGGTCCCAAATCCCCATGGTGGGACTAGGATTTGGCCTGTTCCCATGGGGCTTGGCCTTGCCCCATGCTGCTTGGGTTCAATGGGATGTAAATGGCTGCTGCTCCTTCCAGATCCAAATCATATCAAACAAATCACAGGAAGGCAAAAGGCATGAGCACAAGGGGGAAAAAAAAAGCTCAAAGTTACAATAGAAAAATCATTAACCCTCCAAACCCCTGCAAAACCCCCACCCCTCATCCTTTTCTCCATGGTGTGTGTGGGTCTGTTTTCACTCAGTGGAGTGGGGCTGCTCTCATGGTGTTGCTGTAGTGGGGCAGAGCCTGGTCCATCCCCAGGGGGGTGAGGAGACTGTAACCCCAAGCCAATGGGCTGGGCTGAGCTGGGCAGAGCCCTGGCCAGGCATTAATAACCCAGGGGAAGGTTCATGCTGCTCTGGCCAGAGCAGACCTCGGTGAGCACTGAGCCTGAGCCAGTTGTAGGGGTCAAGCTAATGCTGACACTGGGGCCTTTGATTGTGTTTGATTCATGTGCATACACCACTGGTAGGTCAGATGGGCTGTTAATCCCAGAGTCCCTTCCCCCTTCCACAGGAAAAAAAAAAAAAAAGAAAATGAGAAATAAGGTTAGTGGGCAACTTCCCAGCTCCCTTCAAGGCTTCAAGCTTGCTGCAAGCTCTGAACGTTCAGAAGAGCATTTCCTCCTCATTTTAATGCCTGTTTTTTGTTGGGATTTTGTTTATTTGTTTGGTTTGGTTTTGGTGGGAGGTGGTAACCTGGTGACTGAAATGCCCTGGAAAGCAAAAAACTCTCAGCTGATGTGTGGAGCAGAGCTGGAGCCGGTGGTGAGGTCATCACAGTGTGCTTCAGGGAGACTTGGGTTGCCTGGGAAGCAACCAAAGGGGGTCACCTTGCTTTGCTGATTGTATTTAATCCCGGGGATTAAACTCCCATCTAATCTTGGCAGCCGGAAGGTTGAAGGAGGCAGGGCTGGTGCATAACTCTGCATCTCCACCCATTGTCTGTCCACAAAAGAGTTTTCGTCTGGTTGAACGTGCATTTGTCTGTGATGGGGAGTTTTTTCCAACCGATAAAATATATTTTTCGTTTCTGAAAGATTTGATAAACAGATGATGGGTGTGCTCAGCCCTCACACACAGGGTGGTCAATGGGGCTGGGCTGCAGGGACCAGCCGCCCTCCACAGCCCATCCCTGGGGATTGATTCCTGCGTGGGAGATGGGGCTCTGCTCTTGTCTGGGAAGCAGGGCTTCCCCGGCTCCCTCAGCATGTGCGGGGGAGTGGGAGTGAGAAGAAGCCATCGCTGCGGATTTGGGAAGGGAAGAAGCCGGGAAGCAGCAGCCGAGGGGGTCCCGGGGGCGCGACGCCCCCATTGGAGGCTGAAAATAGAGTCTGCCGGGTCCTGGGCTGGGGAGGCTGCTGTGGGCAAATGACCAATTAGGGAATCTTTGTCAGATTTGGGAAAGCCGAGATAAGTCTCTTTTATCAGCCTATAAAAATACCACTTTCACTTATCTGGAGCTACCTACGCCGCCCAGCTGCGGGAGCCGAGAGGGGGGAGCGGAGCCGCTCCGCAGACAGAGGAGGAGTTTCGGGTGGGCCTGACAGGCGGGGGGTTTGGGAAAAACATTTTCTGCTAGAAAACGAGCCCTCTTCCCTCCTCTCGCTTCCCCCCGCAGCCCACCAGCTCTCCTGGCCGCAGCTTGTCTGGAGTGGGGAACCCCTCCACCTACTTCTTCTCCAAATCTTCCCTTTTCCCTCTTCTTTTCCTCCCTTTTTCCCGGGGTGATGCCGCGGGGGGTTCTCGGCCAGGGGGTAGAGAAGCCGAAGAGTTATTAAGGCCACGCTGGGAGGGGAAGGGACACCCAGGGTTACGGGTGGGTGCTGTACCCACAGATCTGCCAGCACGAACCCACAGGCTACAGACGAACGAGGGTTGGGTAGAAGTCGCCTCTATGCCCACTTGTCCACTGCTCATCCCGCGTTTATATGGAAATACTCAGATCCGCGCAACCGTCCTCACCTCGAGGACGTGGGGTGACACGCCCGTGGGTCTGAGTGGTTTCTGGACACCCAAAATCGCGTTCTGCATCTGCGCATCTGCATCTGAAGGCATCTCTGTCTGAATACCCACACGCAGAGGATCAAGACGTGGAGAGAGTGCTAACATGAATTCCTACTGTGGGAAAACATGCTGCACTTTGATTATTTTCTCTGTGGTTTCCAGGCTGTTTGGGTTGTAGGAAAACGATCAGATAGAGCGTAGAGGGGGGAAAAGAAACCCATCAGGCAACCCAGCTCACATCACTGCTTTCTAGGGTTTTGAGAGGGCGTTGGTGGAGACAAAAATGCGAGGGAACGTACAATTTTCGTTAAAATATACTCCAAGCAGTTCTGTTAGTGTGGAAGGAGGGCAGAGAGGCAGCAGTTCTTCCTGTCGCCCCTCGTCCCTCCCAGGGCCAGGTCCATAGGACACCCTCCTGCCAGTATTTGTTTTAAGGCATAACAAACAAACCTGGCTGGCACAGACTAAATCAGAGCCTTGGGTGGTGCCGGGGGTGAAGTTGCCTCTCTTGGGGCTTGGGTAGGCAAAGCTTTGTGCTGGAGATCTTCTTGGGTCGTTTCTCTTTCGAGGAGCAGGACGCGGCCACCGGGGGTTCCCCGAAGAGCGGAGCGACCCTTTGGAGGGGCTCGGGGAAGGGGCAGCACCCGGAGCAGCCTGTCCCGACACACCGGTACCTTTCGCACAGTTTTGCTGGAAGGGTTTCCAAATTCTTTTCCAAATATAGCCCCGGGGCCGCCGGCCGCCTCGCATCTCCCCCGTGTGCCCTTCACGGAGCCCTGGGACAAGCAGGACTCCGGCAAGCGGGAGGAATCCCGAGACGGGGGGGGCTCCCACGGAAACACGGGCGGAAGCTGCGGGGAATATCCCCATCCCCCTCGGCTCTCCCTGCGCTTCAGGCAGGCTTGGTTTTTGAGAGGGAACGGGTTCTTTTGGTCCCTTCTGCCCTGCTGTCACCTCTGGTCTCTTCCCCGAGGATGGGACCCTCTCCTACTGCCCTGTCCCAGGGCAGCGATAAGCGCCAAGGATTTCTTCTCCTACCCTAGTCCAAACCTGAAAATTCCCACCCAAAACACCTTGGCACAAAGCTCTGTGCGTGTAGGAGAACACTGGTGTGTCGAGAGGTGTCTGAAGGATGAGCTCAGCTCCCGTGGGGTGGACACGCAGGTTTGGGAGCGACACCCCTCTTCCCACCAGCATTCCCGTCCTCGAGTAAAACCCGGGCTGGGAGAAGGAGACAGAGGCTGGGGGGCATCTGGGGTGAGGGGACCCCTCCCCAACAGGTCTGGAAGCCTTCAAAAATAAATTTAACAGCGATAAATGTGATTTCCACCCCCCCACAGGCCCCCGTTTCCATTACAAAAGGCTCTGCTTGGGCTGTTTCTCCCCCGTCACGTTTTTATAGCGAGATCAAGGACAAACTTGTTGCGGGTTCTTGTGGTTATTTTTTTTTCTGATACTTTTGTATTTTTTCACTTATTATTTTGTGGCCTTTTTTCCTTTCCAAATGCTCTTCGGGGTAAAGCTCGGAGAAATTTGCAGTTCTCCTGCTGCAATTAAGAGGGAGAGGGAGGGAGATCTTGATTGCTTCTGCTCGTTCTGATCGCTTCGGAGGTGGGGAAGGGGAGGGGGAGACGGGACGACGGGCGGGAATTGATTTTAGATTTCTCTTTTATGTCGGGTCTGGTTTCTGGTGATTAAATTTCTCTCTTATGTGGACTGAACCTAGGGATAACTGATTAATAACATGCCACTTGGCGCCAACACGGGGTCTCGAGGCCTTTAATCGGCAAGATGCACAAGAGAACAGAGAGAAACACAGAGCAGGACAAAACTCCACCGACTATTTTAGCCCGCTGGTCTCTGCCTCGGTGGATTTTTTTTTCTTCATCTTTTCAGTATTTCCTGCTAAACTCGTAAACTTTATTTGATTTACAGCTATTTCATGAACCTGCTTAAACTAACATGTGTTCCGTCTTGTCCGTCTGAATCATAAAAACAATCTTGGATCCAAA